>JAEMBS010000147.1:0-51000 GCA_018467065.1 Ephestia elutella | reverse complement strand
CCTGATGAGCATTTTCTGATGACGTATAAAAATTGAAGATCTGGAACGTCTGATGAAGAACTGCAAGAGACCAGCGACACTATAACATATATGGAAATGGCGCCTTATTAAAAGTCGTTCAACCTGATGAGCATTTTCTGCTGACGTATAAAAATTGAAGATCTGGAACATCGGATGAAAAGCTCCAAGAGAGATTTTTTATCTAAGCGAAACTCACGCGGGCGAAGCCGCGGGCGACAGCTAGTTCGAACCAACCAAGCTGGAAGCGAGGCCGAAGGCCGAGCTTCCAGCTGGTTGGTTCCCCTATTTTTTCCCCTATATATTAGACTCCAACCAGCAGGAAGCGAGGCCGAAGGCCGAGCTTCCTGCGGTTGGGCCTATACTATATAAAGCTACAATACCACTCACTCACTGACATAATTAGTTTGTTCTACGAAAGTCGGAACTGGGATAAAGTGATGATGAGGAAGTGTGGAGGGGGGGGAGGCACGGGGAAAAATACGAAAGTGGAACTTGGAGCAGTTCCCGACTGACTAAGGGTACTGCCCGCGGAAACTATAATAGATAGGTGGGGGTGCTCGACCAAATGTCATAGAGAACCCTGGGCGACTACCACAGCCGGTGTTAGTTTATGGTTTTTTTGACTTTTTTTTTTTTTCATACAAAATTGACTGGGGATTTTTAGGGGAAAACAGACTCGCAGAGGTTTACTGTCATAGACAATATCGTAGAGGATGACCGTGGGACCCCGACTGATAGGTGTTTTTTTGTTTTTTTTAATTTTTTTTCGAAAAGTTTTGTATGGGCCAGCCATGTCACCAGCCGGGGAGCCGAGGCCGAAGGCCGAGGCTCCGCGGCCAGCGAGGCCGGAGGCCGAGCTGCGTTTAAATCGAGGGCTGTGGGGGGCAGGAGCGAGGCCGAAGGCCGAGCTCCCCGCCCCCAGCCGCGCAAGCGAGGCCGGAGGCCGAAGCTTGCGCCTGCGAGGCCGCAGGCCGAGCTGCGTCCAGGCGAGGCCGAAGGCCGAGCTCCGTCTCGTGCGAAAAGAATTGGGCGAGGCCGCAGGCCGAGCCATCCGTCTTTATGGATGACTTATTCATTTCATCCGGAACCCCCAGTAGCCAGCCGGGGAGCCGAGGCCGAAGGCCGAGGCTCCGCGGCAAGCGAGGCCGAAGGCCGAGCTGCGTTTAAATCGAGGGCTGGGGGCAGGCCGAAGGCCGAGCTCCCCCCAGCCGCGCAAGCGAGGCCGGAGGCCGAAGCTTGCGCCCGCGAGGCCGCAGGCCGAGCTGCGTCCAGGCGAGGCCGAAGGCCGAGCTCCGTCTCGTGCAACAAGAATTGGGCGAGGCCGAAGGCCGAGCCATTCATGGATGACGTGATGACGACAACTCATACCTCAAGTCACCAGCCGGGGAGCCGAGGCCGAAGGCCGAGGCTCCGCGGCAAGCGAGGCCGTAGGCCGAGCTGCGTATATGAATCCGGAGAGGCGAGGCGAGGCCGGAGGCCGAGCCCCTCCTCCAGCCGGGGCAAGCGAGGCCGAAGGCCGAGCTTGCGCCGCCAGCGAGGCCGTAGGCCGAGCTGCGTTTTAACAGCAAAGAGCAAAAGCCAGAGCAGCCTTTCGGCTCTTCACCTAATCCCAACCGACAACATTTCTTCGTAGATGACTTTTTCATAATTTCCCTAAAGATTTTCAACCTTTCGCAACTGCAAAAAAAATACTGCCCTGCACAGCACGCGAGGTGCTTGCACCTCGCGCAACACGCGACATCTAGTTAGTACTATATAAAGCTACAATACCACTGACTCACTGACTCACTGACATAATTAGTTTGTTCTACGGAACTCGGAACTGGGATAAAGTGATGATGGGGAAGTGTGGAGGGGGGGGAGGAGGCACGGGGAAAAATACGAAAGTGGAACTTGGAGCAGTTCTGGACCGGGTACCCCTACTGCCCGCGGAAACCATACTAGATAGGTGGGGGGTGCTCGACCAAATGTCATAGAGGACCCTGGGCGACGACCACAGCCGGTGACAGTTTATGGTTTTTTTGACTTTTTTTTTTTTTTCATACAAACTTGACTGGGGATTTTTAGGGGGAAAACGGACTCGTACGGGGTCACCGTCATAGACAATATTGTAGGGGGTGACCGTAAGACCCCCGACTGACAGGTGTTTTTTTTCTTTTTTAATTTTTTTTCGAAAAGTTTTGTATGGGCCAGCCGAGTCACCAGCCGGGGAGCCGAGGCCGAAGGCCGAGGCTCCGCGGCAAGCGAGGCCGGAGGCCGAGCTGCGTTTAAATCGAGGGCTGGGGGGGGCAGGAGCGAGGCCGAAGGCCGAGCTCCCCCCCCCCAGCCGCGCAAGCGAGGCCGAAGGCCGAAGCTTGCGCCCGCGAGGCCGCAGGCCGAGCTGCGTCCAGGCGAGGCCGAAGGCAGAGCTCCGTCTCGTGCGAAAAGAATTGGGCGAGGCCGCAGGCCGAGCCATCCGTGTTTATGGATGACCTGTTCATTTCATCCCGAACCCCCAGTAACCAGCCGGGGAGCCGAGGCCGAAGGCCGAGGCTCCGCGGCAAGCGAGGCCGAAGGCCGAGCTGCGTTTAAAACGAGGGCTGGGGGGGGCAGGAGCGAGGCCGAAGGCCGAGCTCCCCCCCCCCAGCCGCGCAAGCGAGGCCGGAGGCCGAAGCTTGCGCCTGCGAGGCCGCAGGCCGAGCTGCGTCCAGGCGAGGCCGAAGGCCGAGCTCCGTCTCGTGCGACAAGAATTGGGCGAGGCCAAAGGCCGAGCCATTCATGGATGACGTGATGACGACAACTCATACCTCAAGTCACCAGCCGGGGAGCCGAGGCCGAAGGCCGAGGCTCCGCGGCAAGCGAGGCCGCAGGCCGAGCTGCGTATATGAATCCGAGAGGCGAGGCGAGGCCGGAGGCCGAGCCCCTCCTCCAGCCGGGGCAAGCGAGGCCGAAGGCCGAGCTTGCGCCGCCAGCGAGGCCGTAGGCCGAGCTGCGTTTAAACAGCAAGAGCAAAAGCCAGAGCAGCCTTTCGGCTCTTTCCTAATCCCAACCGACAACATTTCTTTGTAGATGACTTTTTCATAATTTCCCTAAAGATTTTCAACCTTTCGGAACTGCTTTTTTATAATTGCCCTGCACAGCACGCGAGGTGCTTGCACCTCGCGCAGCACGCGACATCTAGTTAAAACTATATAAGGCTACAATACCACTCACTGACTCATTGACATAAATTGTTTGTTCTACGAAAGTCGGAACTGGGGAAAAGTGATGATGGGGTCGTGTAGAGGGGGGGCCGGAGGCACCGGAAAAAATGCGAAAGTGGAAATTGGAGCAGTTCTGGACCGAGTACCCCTACTGCCCGCGGAAACGGTAAGAGATAGAGGGGGGGTGCTCGACCAAATGTCACAGAGGACCCTCGGCGACGACCAGAGCCGGGGTCGGTTTTTTTTTTCCTCCCCTTTTTTTTTCCCCCCATACTAATTTTCGGTTTTTCATACAAACTTTGATGGGGATTTCGGGGGGGAAGGCGACGTCCCAGAGCCTCGTCGCCATAGACGATATCGTTCGGGCTGGCCTCGGGACCCCGGACCGGGTGGTGGTTTTTTTTTTTGGACATTTTTTTTTTTCACCCCCTACATCAGAGCTGCCCAAGAGACGGGGTTTGTTTGTTCCACGGAATTCGGAAATCGCAAAAAGTGATGATGGGGATGTTTAGAGGGGGGCGAGGAGGCACCGGAAAAAATGCGAAAGTGGACCGGAGAGTAGACCATCAGCGACATGGGGTACTGCCCGCGGAAACGGTAAGAGATAGGGGGGGGGTGCTCGACCAAATGTCATAGAGGACCCTCGGAGACTACCAGAGCCGGGGTCGGTTTTTTTTTTTCTCGACTTTTTTTTCCCCCCCCATACTAATTTTCGGTTTTTCATACAAATTTTGATGGGGATTTCGGGGGGGAAGGCGACGTCCCAGAGTCTCGTCGCCATAGACGATATCGTTCGGGCTGGCCTTGGGACCCCGGACCGGGTGGTGGCTTTTTTTTTTTGGACATTTTTTTTTTCCCCCCCCTACATCAGAGCTGCCGAAGCGAAGGGGTTTGTTTGTTCCACGGAATTCGGAAATCGCAATAAGTGATGATGGGGATGTTTAGAGGGGGGCGAGGAGGCACCGGAAAAAATGCGAAAGTGGAAATTGGAGCTGTTCTGGACCGAGTACCCCTACTGCCCGCGGAAACGGTAAGAGATAGGGGGGGGGGTGCTCGACCAAATGTCATAGAGGACCCTGGGAGACTACCAGAGCCGAGGTCGGTTTTTTCCTCCCCTTTTTTTTTCCCCCCCATACTAATTTTCGGTTTTTCATACAAACTTTGATGGGGATTTCGGGGGGGAAGGCGACGTCCCAGAGCCTCGTCGCCATAGACGATATCGTTCGGGCTGGCCTCGGGACCCCGGACCGGGTGGTGGTTTTTTTTTTGGACATTTTTTTTTTTCACCCCCTACATCAGAGCTGCCCAAGAGACGGGGTTTGTTTGTTCCACGGAATTCGGAAATCGCAAAAAGTGATGATGGGGATGTTTAGAGGGGGGCGAGGAGGCACCGGAAAAAATGCGAAAGTGGAAATTGGAGCAGTTCTGGACCGAGTACCCCTACTGCCCGCGGAAACGGTGAGAGATAGGGGGGGGGTGCTCGACCAAATGTCACAGAGGACCCTCGGCGACGACCAGAGCCGGGGTCGGTTTTTTTTTTCCTCGACTTTTTTTCCCCCCCCATACTAATTTTCGGTTTTTCATACAAACTTTGATGGGGATTTCGGGGGGGAAGGCGACGTCCCAGTCTCGTCGCCGTCGTGGGGGGGGATGCTGGGGAAAAGTGGGGGGAAGTTGTGGAAAGTGGGGGGGGTGAGGGAAGAAATTAGGGAAAAGTGGGGGGAAGGTGGGGGGTGAGGGGGGAAGTTGGGGAAACGTTGAGGGAAGGTGGGGGGTGATGGGGGAAGTGGGGGGGGTGAGGGGGGAAGTTGTGGAAAGTGGGGGGGTGAAGGGGTAAGTTGTGGAAAGTGAGGGGGGTGAGGGGGGAAGTTGGGGAAAAGTGGGGGGTGAGGGGGGAAGTTGGGGAAAAGTGGAGGGAAGGTGGGGGGTGAGGGGGGAAGTTGGGGAAAAGTGGGGGGATGGTGAGGGGTGAAGTTGGGGAAAGTGGGGGGGTAAGGGGGGAAGTTGTAGAAAGTGTTGGGGTGAGGGGGGAAGTTGTGGAAAGTGGGGGGGTGAGGGGGGAAGTTGGGTAAAAGTTGGGGAAGGTGAGGGGTGAGGGGGGAAGTTGGGGAAACGTTGAGGGAAGGTGGGGGTGATGGGGGAAGTGGGGGTGAGGGGGGAAGTTGTGGAAAGTGGGGGTGAAGGGGTAAGTTGTGGAAAGTGAGGGGGTGAGGGGGAAGTTCGGGAAAAGTGGGGGTGAAGGGGTAAGTTGTGGATAGTGAGGGGGTGAGGGGGAAGTTGGGGAAAAGTGGGGGGTAAGGGGGAAGTTGTAGAAAGTGTTGGGGTGAGGGGGAAGTTGTGGAAAGTGGGGGGTGAGGGGGGAAGTTGGGTAAAAGTGGGGGGAAGGTGAGGGGTGAGGGGGGAAGGTGGGTAAAGGTGGGGGGTAACCGGGAAAAGTGGGGAGGTGAGGGGGGAAGTTTTTCTTCACATTTACCCAACTTCCCTCTCACCCTCCACCTTCCCCCACTTTTCCCAAACTTCCCCCTCACCCCCCCACTTTTCCCAACTCACTCACCCCTCACCTACCCCCACTTTTCCCAAACTTCTCCAGTCACCCCCCACCTTCCTCCCACTTTTTCCCAACTTCCCCCCTCACCCCCCCCACTTTCTACAACTTCCCCCTTCACCCCAACACTTCACTACAACTTCATCCCTTTCCCCCCCCCACTTTCCCCAACTTCCCCCCTCACCCCCCACCTGCCTCCCACTTTTAACCAACATCCCCCCTCACCCCCCCCACTTTCCACAACTTACCCCTTCAATTCCCCCCCCACTTTCCACAACTTCCCCTTCACCCCCAATTTCTACAACTTCCCCCCTCACCCCCCCCCACTTTCCACAACTTACCCCTTCACCCCCCCCCCACTTTCCACAACTTCCCCCTTCACCCCCCAATTTCTTCAACTTCCCCCCCTCACCCCCCCACTTTCCACAACTTCCCCCCTCACCCCCACCTTCCCCCCACTTTTTTCCAACATCCCCCGTCACCCCCCTTTCCCCAACATTCACCTTCCCCAAGCATTTCCAGAACTTCCTCCCACCAAAATTCATCGTTCGACCGGTATGGGTGAAAAAAAAAAGCCCAAAAAAAAAAACCAACCAAGGCTCTGGTCTCTGCCGAGGGTCCTCTGTGACATTTGGTAGAGCACCCCCTATCTTTTACCGTTTCCGCGGGCAGTAGGGGTACTCGGTCCAGAACTGCACCAATTTAAACTTTCGTATTTTTTTTCTGTGCCTCCACCAAGTGTAGACTTCCCCATCATTACTTTTGGGAGGAGGAGCGAGGCCGATGGCCGAGCTTGCGCCCGCAAGGCCGCAGGCCGAGAAGCCTTCAGGCGAGACCGAAAGCTCCGTCTCGTATAAAAAGAGATATGTTTGATGTTTTTTTTTAGGTTCATTCAAATGTAAGTAGCTATTAAAGTTTACTTCTCAACTGAAAAGAAAATCATTATTGGAATGATTGTATGTATTGCCGTGCCGGGGGCGTCCCATGATGGGAACCAAATTTTTCTTTTTGTAAGTACTTAGGTACCTACCTATACCTACTTTTTTATCTAAGTATTTTTGTAAGGATAAAGCACTTTGTCTAACCAAAATCTTACTTTAATCAAAAAACAAAACAACAAACGAGGTTATGTTTTTCTGTCCTTTAAACTTCAAAGTCGACAATTTTGATGGTGCGTTCAGTTCCTCATACGAATGAAAAAAAGAATAGACGTGACATCGTCGACCTACATAAAATCGTGCATAGGTACCTAAACCCGGCGAAGACAAATGATTTGGTACAATGGCGGCTTTAATAGTCACAAAACATGGAAACCGGCCGCATAACTACTGTTTGTATATAGATTGTTATGCTGGGTCTTTTATTTTTTACTAAGTCTATGGTTCAGTTCACACTCACAAAAAAATATTTCTGTGGGTGCGTTTACATACACATTTGTTAGTGCATTATTACTATTATTAAGGCTGGACGCATACATACGTTTACCGTATTCGTTTTCCGAATGCGTAATTTTGAGTTGGAATTCCGTAAGACTACCGCAAATATTCGGAATGTATCCACTTCAGTACAGAAGTGATAGCGTAACTGAACGCACGACGATGGAGGACGACGATTTATTAGCAATTGCATTTCTGTTATCAATAAATAAGAAAAAGAAACGTCGTCGTCGGTATTGGATACATCCACTAAATACTCGAAGAGTCTATGAGAGTCCGTATTATTTGAAGAGAGCTAAGTTACGAGCACACCCAGATAAATTCTTTGATTTCTACAGGTGTCAATAAATTCTTTTGATGAACTTCATAATGGCATACGTCATAAATTTATGCGTAACCAATACAAAGAAAACGTACGCGCGCGGCGCGGGCGCGGAACTGAATAGAAGTTTCCGAACGTGTGCGGTGTGCGCCGGCACGAACAAAATGTATGCAAGCGCCGCGTTCCGCGTGACGTCATTAGGTTTTTTCGAGTAGGTTTCTCCGAACGCGCCGGCTTGCTTACGAAACGTACATACATGCGGAATTTATTCCGTTCGAGAAAAAAACGAACGTGTGCGTCAGTTAATGTATTTTCTACTGATTCCATGCATTCATATGTCCGAATACGGAAAACGAATTCGGAAATCGAATGCGGAAAACGTATTTATGCGGCCAGCCTAAGGCTCCATTCCACCATTCCCGATTACAGGCGAGATGTTTGATGCCTACTGTTCATTTATAATTTACCACGAACACAACGGTTTTCTCAAAACGGTTGCGGAACGCGAACGCAGCATGAACTCATTGTGTGTGTATACCTAAATTAAATTTTTAATACCTATCTATTTAACATTTAATTTTATTATTTTTTCATTTTTTTTTAAATCTGTGACATGACAAAATATTGGCATGGCAACACTGCCCGCGCCGCGCCGCGCCTGCGCGATCGCGCGCCAACCTAAACGTCAAAAATTTTCACTATGAAACTTTAGTTGTCGTTACTTTTCTCACTTTGCTCTAAACTTTGGACGATTTCTGTTACAGGAGGTAATTTTAATCATATTTCTTGGTGACTTGTGTAGTTATTTTTAGTAATCATGTTATATTCAGTGTTATTTATGTGTGTTTAATGAATTGATTCATTTAAATTCTGATTAGAATCAACTTTAACATAGAAAAACTAATCCAATCCAAACTACTTGTGATATGAACATGGCGTCTTCGTATGAACTATAGACATAAAAAGTTTTCGTGACCACTAAAGCAACATTTACTCATTTTAACATGTTAGATTTAACATTTGATCATATATTTTGATATAATATTAACTTTATTTACATTCAATTAGTACAACGTCATAGTAATTGAAGCCTCAAAAACCGACGAGACGCCAAGATCACAAAGTTTTACCTATTTCTATTTCCATTTGTTTGCTTTCTTGAATAGGTAGCCGGGTTGGCTTCATAATGGACTAGCTTTCGCCCGCGTGAATTTCCCACGGGACCCGTGCCTTTTCCCGGGATGAAAGGTACCCTATGTCCTTCTCCTTACTTCTAACTATGTGTATGCGAAATTTCAGAAAGATTGGTTCAGTAGATGAAGCGTGAAGAGGTAACAAACAAACAAACTCACTTTTACATTTATAATATTAGTTAGGATTAGGATAGTTAGGATTAAATTATACTGATACAAATGTGTCTATCAATATAATAAAAGGTAGGTACTCTGTGATGTCTATATTGTATTCAAAATAGTTCTGTTCTCTAATGGGATGTGTAAGTTCCTGCTGTCCGTCAATACATACCTACCTGATGAATGCACTTAACTGACTTGAGTCTTTTGTACAAAATCAATTTAGCAGTAGGGGAACTGCACATTTTTATTTTACCTTTCAACTTAGAGTAAACAAGTACAGGTATCAGACACAATATTCATCCAAGTCAATAGGAGTTTATATTTTTAAAATAATAATAAGTAGGTACCTACTTATCTATCTATCTATTGGTAAAACTTCATGAATGGATTTAACATTACTTAATTACTGTCTTGTCTAATATTACTTTGCAGTTTATTAAGTAAATATTTATGAAAATATAATTTTAGAAAGGCGCTATATTGTACCTAAACTTTGATACTTTAAACTATCATTACAAATTAATAATTAAGTGCTTTGTACATAGAACTACTATGGCTGATCCTGTGGCTGCTTCCGTAGCTGCGGCTGAAACACCAGTGGTGCCGGTTCCAACTTGGGTCACTGTTGCCTCAGGTAAATTTATAAATATTCTTTTTTGTTTAAAGCATTTTTACCATATTGTTGTTTTTTCTAATCTGGTGTTGTCTGTAAATTCGCATTCTTTCACTACAATAATTTTCTTTTGTTTTTGGCCTGTCTTTTCAGATTATATTTTTAATAATATTAGAAATATAATTTACCTAACTGGCTTTTGCCCGGGATGAAAGGTATCCTATTTCCTTCTCAGTACTTCTAACTGTGTGTATGTGAAATTTTAGGAAGTTTGGTTCAGTAATGGTTTAGTAGATAAAGTGTGCGTGCAGAGGTGACAAAGTTTGTTATTTCAATTTTCACATTTTTTCACAAATAGGTAGGTAGGTATTCTGTAAATTTATAACAGTAAAATAGAAAGATGGTTTTTTACTTAACTATATGCGTTCATTTGTGTGTTTGTGTCTCTGATTAAGGAAACTTAAGTGTGTATGTGTGTGTGTGTTTGTTTTTAAAGTCCATTTACTCATAACTAGCTTTTGCCCGCGGCTTCGCCCGCGTGAATTTCTTACGAAAACAGTGCTTTTTCCCGAGATGAGAGGTACCCTATGTCCTTCTCCGTACTTCTAACTATGTGTATGCAAAATTTCAGGAAGATTGGTTAAGTAGATGAAGCGTGAAGAGGTAACAATCAAACAAATAAACAAACAAACTCACTTTCGCATTTATAATATTAGTTAGGATTTGTCCTATTATGTATACAATCTTACCATTTCTTTTTATGATTTTACAACAATATAAATTAAAAATAGACTTTTTTGGAAATTACTTTCTTGGTTAATAAATGTTTTACTTTAGAATGTTTAGGTTTGAACTAATATTTGATTTATTTTAAACAAAATTCAAAAAAGTACTGTGTAGATTGTTTACATAATAGGACAATTAAGAATGAATTTTATAACAAGCTAATTATTAGAAATAAAAAACACGACTGACAAGTTTTCTCTCAAAAAGTACACACAAACATATAAGTTACCTATATACATTTCTGAAATCGCCTTTTAAAGCCCTCCAATTTGATACCCCACTTGATAAGATTGATCAAATTCTATTTTTTTGGTCTGTTAATCATCTCATATTTAATCCGCCATTTTGTTTTTATGATGACGTCATATAGCCTATGTCACTCGGAGGAATGCAAGGAATCTAAAAATACCTCTCACATTAAAATCTGTTAAGCCGTTCAGGACTTATGGTGGAATAAAGAAACTTACATACATACATACATACTTACATACATACATGAACCCTGAAAACATAACACTCCTTTTTTGGTCAGTCGTGTAAACATACTTACATACATACATGAACCCTGAAAACATAACACTCCTTTTTTGGTCAGTCGTGTAAAAATGGAGTTTATTTACATAGATATTTCCCAAAATATCTGGATTGTCCCTTATATATATATATATGTTTCCTCAAGTTTTGCAAACTACACTTAACTACCTACTTTAGCTTGTTCTAAAGAGTTGAAACTTGACACATAAGCGTGACGTGACGGTACATCCAGGATCGGCTCCTAACGAGGGAACTCTTCAACGGTTAACAGCACAGACATACAATTGTTCACACAGCTTCAGTTACGACAGCAATACAGTACCACTATTAGCACAACCTGGTGGTGCACTCAGGATCGACTCCAACGACGGAACTCCTCAACGGTTAACAGCACAGACATACAATTGTTCACACAGCTTCAGTTACGACAGCAATACAGTACCACTATTAGCACAACCTGGTGGTGCACTCAGGATCGACTCCAACGACGGAACTCCTCAACGGTTAACAGCACACACATACAATTGTTCACACAGCTTCAGTTACGACAGCAATACAGTACCACTATTAGCACAACCTGGTGGTGCACTCAGGATCGACTCCAACGACGGAACTCCTCAACGGTTAACAGCACAGACATACAATTGTTCACACAGCTTCAGTTACGACAGCAATACAGTACCACTATTAGCACAACCTGGTGGTGCACTCAGGATCGACTCCAACGACGGAACTCCTCAACGGTTAACAGCACACACATACAATTGTTCACACAGCTTCAGTTACGACAGCAATACAGTACCACTATTAGCACAACCTGGTGGTGCACTCAGGATCGACTCCAACGACGGAACTCCTCAACGGTTAACAGCACAGACATACAATTGTTCACACAGCTTCAGTTACGACAGCAATACAGTACCACTATTAGCACAACCTGGTGGTGCACTCAGGATCGACTCCAACGACGGAACTCCTCAACGGTTAACAGCACACACATACAATTGTTCACACAGCTTCAGTTACGACAGCAATACAGTACCACTATTAGCACAACCTGGTGGTGCACTCAGGATCGACTCCAACGACGGAACTCCTCAACGGTTAACAGCACACACATACAATTGTTCACACAGCTTCAGTTACGACAGCAATACAGTACCACTATTAGCACAACCTGGTGGTGCACTCAGGATCGACTCCAACGACGGAACTCCTCAACGGTTAACAGCACACACATACAATTGTTCACACAGCTTCAGTTACGACAGCAATACAGTACCACTATTAGCACAACCTGGTGGTGCACTCAGGATCGACTCCAACGACGGAACTCCTCAACGGTTAACAGCACACACATACAATTGTATACGTAGCTTCAGTTACGACAGCAATACATTACTACGATTATCACAACCTGATGGTGCACTCAGGATCAGTCTTCAACAAGGAACTCCTCAACAGTTAAATGCAGGAACACTATTTTTTTTCTTGTATTTAATACACAAAGTTTTTATCGTATGTTAGCTTACTCTACCTATAGATAACATTATAATTATAATAAGAATTTTTAAAGACAAATGTGACTACAATAATGTATATTTTTATATTTTCAGGAACTTGCAACCAGACGGATGCGAGGTTCCGAGGCAGCAACCAATGTGTGGCAATGTCAACATGCGCAGCGGTATTTTCTTCCATTATTAATAGACGAGATATGACTACTTCTGAGATCGATGACGCTGTCCTCCACAGCGGCGATCGCCTTTATTTACGCCTCAGACCCCCTGGTCATACATTGCATATGTTTTTCAGAGCCTGATGAATTGCACTGTCGAATTCGAAGTAGGGAACTTTTTGGCCAAAATTCAAAACGACTGGGTGCATAATGGCCTTCTGCCAACCTGTTCTGAAGAAGAACCGTCATTTCAATTAGAATTGCAAAATATTTTACGTAAAATTTTCGATTCTAACACTGACGATAATAATACTATTAGTTACAGGAACTTACAACGATCACGTTCAAACCAATGTCTTTTTGGTACGCAAATAATGGTTACTTTTATTTCAATAGTCATGGTGTTGATGACACTAACACTCGTAATGCGATCAATAGCCTTTGAATCTGGCACATTGTTTCAGCTGGTAATTCAATTTCAGATCTGAGCCGCGTTAATTTTTGCTCCTCACAAATCAAAATTTGACTGAACAATATACTCAATATTGTATTTTCAAAATTCAATTAATTTCTTTTGCAAATTGTATTTTCAAAATTCAATTAATTTCTTTTGCAAATTTAGACAGTATGTCGGTAAATTCAGTAGATTTTTCGATTACCAATTTAAATTTATTTGATAACAACCCGGTTGATGCGCTTTTAAATATAGTAGACTCTTCAAGTTCAGGAGACGACAGTTTCCAAGAAAGTCCAGAAGTAATATATATCCCAAATCCGTGTGCATCAACATCATCGACTACAAATAATAATCAGTTTTTCGATGTAGCCCCAGTTGTACAAATTTTAGATACAAGTTCTGACAGTAGTGTTCCGAGTTCGCCAAAACGGAAAAGGGGACGTCCGATTAAAAAAAAAAGGGGCCGAAAACGTACGAAAAGTGACGCACATTTAGATGCATCACTTAAGTATAATAGAAAAAAACCGAAGTTAATCGCGATTGTGTTAAGAAATACACCGCACAACACCCGGAAGTTCATCGCGACAGTGTTAAGAAATACACCGCACAACACCCGGAAGTTAATCGCGAAAGCGTACAAACGTATTCGGCAACTAACCCGAGCGTGAATCGGGAAGCGGTAATTAGATATAACGCCACGAACCGTAATGTCGACCCCGCATTACGATCGTCGTCGAAATTAGTCGGGGAAAGATTTGGCGACGACCTCAACCCGATCGTAGTTTTTTCATTAAATAAACATAGTTTGTCTGATCCCGAGATTCACGTTTGCGACCACTGCGGAGCCCGTCTCTTCGTCGAGGAGCGAAGTCGCCAAAAATGGTGTTGCGGTGAAGGCGCGTATAACGTAATCACTTTCGAACCGTTGACCGAAGCGTTCTATTCTCACCCATCTTTCATTAGCAGACCGCGAGCGTATAACAATCTGTTTGCGTTTAGTGCGTGCGGCACGACGGGCCCGAATCCAAATCCTACTACCGGTATATATTTTTATAAAATTCATGGTCGCACATATCATCGCGTTTTTGATTTAGCATATTCTGCATCAAGGAACAATATAGCTTTGTACATTAATGACGTTGACGAACGCGAAAATATAGCTCGGGGTATGTCTCTCGACTCGACAGTTATCGTTCAAATTAAGCACTTCATGCATCAATGCAATCCTTTCATCGATTGTTTCAAACGGTTAAGTCGCGAAACGTCAGATGAGGCTCATCTCGTGTTCGAAGCCACGTCGCGACGGACCCATGGCAATGTTTTAGGAGATAGGCCAATAGGGCGCGAAATAGCTGCTATTATTAATACGGAACGGGAGCCTTATGCTCCGCGTTCCATAGTTATTTGGAAAACAGGCGAGCGACCGCATACAGTGGATCTCACCCATCCACTGTATGAAGCCTGGCAATACCCTTTGTTATATCCGTGCGGCAATCCCGGTTGGCAGCCGAATAGGTTAGACAACAAAGGTACGAAGTTGTCGCAAAACAAGTACCTGCGTTGTCTATTGTTATCCGAGTCTAGATTTTCTTATTTCGGTAGATTGTCTGAAGAGTGGTTAGTTGACATGTACTCCAGAATGATAGACGAAAGACTTCGCTACATTCTTAACATGCAAAATTTCACCGATTCCCTTCGAACTGCCCCTCTTACAGAATTAGAAGACGAGACCATACAGGGAGAGGGCGACGTTGTGCCGGGACGTATTTA
This sequence comes from Ephestia elutella, assembly GCA_018467065.1. NCBI lineage: Eukaryota > Metazoa > Arthropoda > Insecta > Lepidoptera > Pyralidae > Ephestia > Ephestia elutella. The sequence continues at coordinate 36,301 of JAEMBS010000147.1, read as the reverse complement.
TTTGCCAAATTCGTTTACGGGTGGCCCTCGCTACATGAAAGTTAAATATATGGACTCGATTGCATTAGTCAGTAGATTAGGTGCCCCCACGTATTTTTTGACATTCACGTGCAATCCCCAGTGGCCTGAGATAAAGCAGAACCAGACTGCCGACCACTACTCGAGTCCACAGATCACAGCTCGAGTCTTCAACTTGAAGCTGGCTCAATTGTTACGCGACCTCCGGTCTGGGGCTTGGTTCGGTAAATTAGTATACATAATGCACGTCATAGAGTTTCAGAAGCGCGGCCTCCCCCATGCCCATATTTGTTTTAGAGTCGAGAACGGACCACAGACAAACTCGGACATTGACAAATTTATCAGAGCAGACATACCAAGTCCGACGGAGGCCGGAGGCAGATTACGCAAAGCAGTTTTAGACCACATGGTTCACGGCCCGTGTGGTCCCCGCACAGGACCGATCTTGTGTGTTGGGATAGTGGTAGGAGTAGATGCATTAGATTCTTTCCGAAACAAGAAACCCCTACCACCTATCATGATGATAGGGGTTTCGTCCATCTGCGCCGTGACAGAAAAAATGAGGGCATTATTAAATATCGTGGCAGGGACATCACGGTGAACGATACGTGGGTCGTTCCGTATAACGCTGCCCTCCTCCTCAAGTATGATTGCCATATAAATTTAGAAGTTTCATCATCTCGCACAATCATTAAATATTTGTTCAAATACATAACCAAGGGTCCGGACGAGGCGCGCGTCGCGTTCGTCCACGATCGCGACCGAGACGAGCCCGTCAACGAGGTCGAACAATACGTAACGAAGCGGTACGTCGGGTCTGCGGATGCGGCGTGGCGCGTTTGCGAATTCGATGTGGTCGCGCGCGAACCTAACGTTAAACAGCTCGCTGTCCACCTTCCCGAGCGTCAGAACGTTTTCTTTAGAATGAGTACGGCGGACTCTGCCGCTCCCCGCTCCACAGACTCCGATCTGATAACGTATTTCAAGCGTCCGATGGGTGAGGAATTCGATAATATGACGTATTTAGATTTTTACGAACGTTACATTGTTCACGCGAGTTGCCCCCGAACGAAAAACGTCCCCCACGTTCAACTAACTAACAATAAGTAGGTACATTACTAAAAGGCAACGGGGAGAACTTGTAACGCGTCTATTTTGGGTGTCTCCCAACAGAGGTGAACAATTTTTTTTACGTCTCTTGCTCAACTCCTACCCGTGTAGAAGTTTCGAGGATCTGTATAGACTGGGTGGTCCAGATTGTAGCACTTTTTCAGGAAGCCGCCAGGGCTGTAGGGATCGCGAATGATGACAAAGAATATGAGACGGCGATGCACGAGGCATCTTCCTTTTTGACTGGACCACGTTTGCGTAGTTTTTTCGTTCTCTTAGCGGTAAACGGTATACCGGTCGCGTCGTTGTGGGATAAATTTAAAGATAAATTAAGCGAGGACTTACTCCCAAAGTTCCCGAACGAGGTAGGTAAGGCACATTCTATGTGCCTTCTTTTGATTGACCGTCTCCTTCGAAAACACGGAACCGATCTCGTAGAACAAGGTTTACCGTACACACCCGACGAATCCACCGAACTTAGTCGAGAACGTCTCGAGTACAGCGCGGATCGTTTAAAAGACTTCGTTGACGAATGGCTGCCGAAGCTGTCGGCAGACCAAAAATTAGTTTTCGATTATGTCGATAGGTTAGTTTACGGTGACGCGTCAAACGCGAACAATGCCATTTTCGTGGACGGGCCCGCCGGTACGGGCAAGACGTTATTGTTACAAACCATTGCGGCACACGTGCGCAGCAAAGGCGGAATAGTTTTGTGCACAGCGAGCTCGGGTATTGCGGCGCAAAATTACGAGGGTGGCACCACAGCCCATAGTATGTTCAAATTTCCCATTGACCTCGTGGACGATTCGGGACATTGGAATTTAACTAATAGGTCACAACGCGGTGAATTAATTTTCCATTCCGATGTCATAATATACGACGAAGCACCTATGGCTCATAAATTTCTCATTCATTTGTTAGATAGATCGCTCAAAGACTTGATGCAGAATAATAAAAATTTCGGCGGTAAAGTAGTTATTTTTGCAGGTGACTTTCGTCAAATCCCTCCGGTCGTAATGAATGCGCGATGCGAAAACGACGTCGTCAATTGTTCCGTTAAATCGTCTCCCCTTTGGCGGCAGTTGAAAACCTTTTCTCTTACAACGTCTCAGCGTTGTAATGAAGACTTAGATTTTGCCGATTTCCTTTTAAAGTTAGGTTCCAATAATATCCCCACACAGCCTGTGCAAACGGGCCGTGTGCTTGAGAATTTAATTGATCTTTCGAACATTTCCTTCGTAACACAGTTGAATGACCTTATAGATTTTGTTTTCCCCAATTACATTTAGATGACGATCGTGACGATCACATTCTCGCGCGTAGAGCTATTTTGACAACACATAATGCTGGTGTTCGAGAAATCAACGCAGCAGTGTTGGAAAAGGTTCCTTCAGAACCGATTCATTTCAAATCGATAGATTCCGTTTGTAGAGACGATGTTGATCAACTTTTTTCAATATAGACACTCTCAACAGTCTGCAGCCAAAGGGAATTCCAGAGCACGATTTGATTTTAAAAGTAGGATGTGTGTGTATGATCATTCGTAACCTAAGTTTCGCAGACGGCTTAGTCAATGGGACAAAAGTAATAGTGACACACACGTCTCCGCGGCTGATAACGGTTATCAAGCCAGGTCAAAGGGAACCGTATTTTATTCCGCGTGTTTTGTTCAAGGCGCCAATACAGAACGGGAGTCCCATCGAAATGAGCCGCAGACAATTTCCGCTACAAGTGTGCTACGCAATGACAATTCATAAGAGTCAGGGCCAAACGATAAATAAAGTAGGTGTAGATTTGCGGTCAAACGTTTTCAGTCACGGTCAGTTATATGTAGCTTTAGGTCGCGTTCGGAGTTCTAACGATTTGAAAATACTTGTCCCAGATAAAAATGTGGTGTCCGGTAAACCGTTCTGTAATAACGTAGTGTTCTCTAAATTATTGTAGTAAAGTTAGCTTTTCTTTTTATTGTTCACCTCGCTCGATCGGCAATTCTGTTTTTCCAAATTTCGTATAAAGCGCGCGGACATTGCCACACATTCACCCAATTCATTTTTTAAAGGTCATCACTGATGTGACGGCGCGGCACGGCTGTGGCTTTTTTGAGATCGTGCGTTACGCATGCATCCCAAAAATCCAAAACTGTGCCGAGCCGTTACATGAGTGATGACCTTTCCATTGTCATCACCCAGTTCATTTTTTAAGGTCATCACTAATGTGACGGCGCGGCACCGCTGTGGCTTTTTTGAGATCGTGCGTTACGCATGCATCCCAAAAATCCAAAACTGTGCCGAGCCGTTACATGAGTGATGACCTTTCCATTGTCATCACCCAGTTCATTTTTTAAGGTCATCACTAATGTGACGGCGCGGCACCGCTGTGGCTTTTTTGAGATCGTGCGTTACGCATGCATCCCAAAAATCCAAAACTGTACCGAGCCGTTACATGAGTGATGACATTTCCATTGTCATCACTCACCATCATTCACCTTTCACTCATTACCCATATTGTATCCATTCATATCATTTTATAAAAAAATATTTATTATGGTTTATTGATTATTAATATTTGTGTAGTTTAAGTAGGGGCTGAGCTGCAGGCTACCTACGGGGTCCACAAGTTGGCGGATAGTGGGACGACCTTAAGATATAGGTCAGCTGTCTAAACAGCCCCCGACCACGCAGCTAATATACATTTCTATATATTAATATGAGTATACTTTTTTTCAGGTCTTCAACCGACCATCGTGACGCGTACCGACATGAAGATTTTTTCATCAACATCTCTCTCAGCCTAAAGACGTCCACTGCTGGACAAAGGCCTCCCCAAGGATTTTATCCGTGGGGGGTTTTGCCCTTCATTAACATACTAACAAACTTTTTATCTTGTGTGCAAATTTTTTGTATATACCACAGATGCAGTATTCCGTCGAAGATAAAGTACCAGCTTTGACCACGGCCACTCCCGACGACGCCGGGGTACAAGCAGAAATGTGAAAAAACACCATCAATAGGAAATCTTCATTATCTTAAAAAAAGGTAACTATTTTTCTTATTTTCCAAATTTAACTTGCCTTTCTTTAGATTAAAACTCTTGGCAATGTACTTTACAAAACAAAATATTTTATTATATCTCTAAAAAAGTTTAAAATAATATTCAGGTCAAATATTGCAAACTAAAATTAGAACTACTTCAAAATCCAACTCTAATAATAAAAACAATCCACTAAAACATGTTTACTAACTTTATTTATATTTTCAGATGCAGTAGAAGTCTATACCAAGAAATGAAAACGATCGCAGAATTACAAAAAATTAAAGATACAACGAAAAATTCAAGGTACTACTTCCATGAAAACCATATTTAATATATGAATAGAATCAATTATTTTAAATTGTATAGGTAACATTAAAAACTTACTTAACTTATTAAATATTGTTATTTTCAGATGCAGTATTCCGCCGCAGAAAACCGCTAATCGTGAATGGCCACTCTGACAATGGCAAACAGACAACATTACCAAGGTAAATATTCTCATAAAAACTTAACATGATGCCTCTACACATGCCGCCGGTACAAATTATACGGCCAACCATGTATGGATGCACCAAGTAATTCAAATGTTATACCATACACTTCATGTATGAAAACTACAAAAAGATCCGTTCAGCAATTTTAAGATTATCACTTACAAACAGACGAACGCAGCGATGGTTTTCAAAATTTCAGAATTTCATACTAATACAATCTTTTTTTACAGATACATCACACGAAATAGCAGCTACTTCTGTCCAAAAACAAAAACAAATGACCTTCGATCTGTACAGAACTGTCGAAGACACAGTACCAGCTCTCCAGCGGCCACTCGGCCGAGACGCCGCTGCGCGCCAGCGTGGATGCAAACAATCGCCAAATTTTTTCATATTTTCTTAATAAGGTAACTATTTTTCAAATTTAAACTACCTTTCTTTATATTGAAACTAGCTTTTGCCCGCGGCTTCGCCCGCGTGAATTTTCCCCGGGAACAGTGCTTTTTCCCGGGATGAAAGGTACCCTATGTCCTTCTCCGTGCTTCTAACTATGTGTATGCAACATTTCAGGAAGATTGGTTCAGTAGATGAAGCGTGAAGAGGTGACAAACAAACTCACTTTTTCGCATTTATAATATTAGTTAGGATTTTTGTCGATGTACTTTACAAAATCATAACATATCATATAACAAAGTCCACCGCGGTGTCTGTCTGTCTATAAATTACAATATTTTTTTATTATTTTTCAGATACATCACATACAAGCAAATAAAAAGTACTCTATGTGCTATTCCCGGTATTTTTCTACCCGTATACCAAATTTCATCGAAATCCATCCAGTAGATTTTGCGTGATTGAGTAACAAACATCCTCACAAACTCACATCCAAACTTTGGCATTTATAATATTAGAAGGATATGTATCAAAATATATCTATTTTTAAATGTATAAATAAAGTTAACAACAAAGTATTAAATATTTTTATTTCCAGATGCAGTATACTCCACCACAGAAAACCGCTTACCATAAACGGCTACTGCGACGCAAACAGAAGTGAGAGGCAACATTACCAAGGTAAATATTTTCCATCCTGGATATTGGCACATCACCTGGCCACCACAACAGTACCTTTTCTTCTTCTCTCTTTTTTTTAATTAGTATAGTAACCATTTTATTTGTACAGAACTGTCGAAGACGCAGTACCAGCTCTCCAGCGGCCACTCTGCCGAGACGCCGCTGCGCGCCAGGGTGGGTGCGAACAAAAGTGTGGGAACAATCGCTAAACTTCTTCATATTTTCTTAATAAGGTAACTATTTTTCAAATTTAAACTACCTATCTTTATATTGAAACTATCTTTTGCCCGCGGCTTCGCCCGCGTGAATTTCCCACGGGAACAGTGCTTTTTCCCGGGATGTAAGGTACCCTATGTCCTTCTCCGAACTTCTAACTATGTGTATGCAAAATTTCAGGAAGATTGGTTCAGTAGATGAAACGTGAAGAGGTAACAAACAAACAAACAAACTCACTTTCGCATTTATAATATTAGTTAGGATTATTGTCGATATACTTTACAAAATCATAAGATATCATATAACAAAGTCCCCCGCGGCGTCCGTCTGTCTATAAATTACAATATTTTTTTATTATTTTACAGATACATCACATAACACAGCTGGTTCTGGCCATTTCAAACAACATTGACAACATTACTCAAAGTTAGTATATTTTGTGTCTCTTAAAAAGTTCCGTCATATTATGTCCAAACATTTAAAAAAATGCAATTGATTTTATATTCATGTAAAAAACTTGTAGGTTCAGGTCTAATATTCAACATCCCAAATCCAGTAATGAAATTCAAACTGCCAAAACATGTTGAATAACTTTATTTATATTTTCAGATGCAGTGCTGATATATGCTGCTGGTAAAGGTGCCAACTAAGTCGAAGAGAATAAAGATGCGACGGCGTAAGATTCAAGGTACTACTTCCATTAAAAACATGTATTTTATATATTTGTATGTGTACCAACTACGCCCCGGGGATTCGCTCCCGTGGGAATTTCGGGATAAAAAGGATCCTATGTGCTATTCCCGGTATTTTCCTACCCGTATACCAAATTTCATCGAAATCCGTCCAGTAGATTTTGCGTGATTGAGTAACAAAATCCAAACTTTCGCATTTATAATATTAGAAGGATATGTATCAAAATATATCATTTTTAAATGTTTAAATAAAGTTAACAACAAAGTATTTATTATTTTTATTTCCAGATGCAGTACATACTCCACCATAGAAAACCGAAGTGAGAGGCAACATTAATTACCAAGGTAAATATTTTCTTTTCCTAAAATACCTATCAGGGTGTCTCCACCCGTGCTGACTATACCGCCAGCCACGTATGGTGAAAACCGCATAAAAATCCGTCCAGTAGATTTGAGTTTACTATGTACTAACAAACAGACTGACTACCGCGGCGGTAAATTCAAAAGATAGATTAGAAATGTAAGTGGTTCATGTACCTACTACTGTACTGTACTGTACTGTATTTGTGTACTTGGCTCCGAAAGAAATTCCCTTTCCCGATTCAAAAATTCATTATAGATGTGAAGGGAAGAATGAACTCAATTAGTCGAATCAAAAAATTCAATTTCATAATATTGATGTGAATTAAATTTACAACAGAATTGTACTAAAGCTGAATTATGTTTATTGTTTTAGGTACATACCTACATCATCGGAGCGTCATCCCGAACACCAAGCAATAGCAAAATAATTCATATTATTTATGTACTTACATTATTGTAATAATAAACTTTTTTACAATATAAAATTATAATACAAGAGTTATTTTTTTAATAAGTACATACAATATGTGGTGCAACGGCCTTCCCTCAGAACCCCAGGTGTCCCGGGTTCGATTCCCGGTCAGATCAAAATGGTAAATCATCTTTTTAAATTGATAAACATCCAAAATTTGGAAAAGACCATTGCCTTTTTGAAATTTAGAAACAACGCCACCTGGCGGCAGCATAACGCATTAATGTTATTAGTATGAAATTTAAAATAACGCCACCTGGTGGCAATCACGTGAATTTCTACGCGTTCAGTCCATTTTCGAGCAACAAGTATTTCCGCGCGCGAGTCCGTGTTGCTCTATGGATCTCGATACATAGGGTATGCACACTGATCGGGAACTCACTTTTTCAATTCTTGTGGTTCAGGTTCATATGCATTCTTCGGAAACTTAAACACGGGACCCCCAGAATTAGAAGCAAGTACTTTGCTATTACGCCACAAAGACCAACGAGATAGTATTTAGTGTAACGAGCATGTAAAATAACTATCTGTGTGTGTGACCATACAATATAGTCAACTGATTTTTGGTCCGACACGCACTACTAATACATAGTTATTTATAAAATATATACAAAGACACATAAAAATATAGGTAGGTAGGTACTACAAGGCAGTAGAAAGAGTGAAGTTTATGGGTCGATTGGAAAGATAAAATATATTAATGTACATATATACATAAATATGTAATAAATACATGTTCAACCCCCTGATTTCATTTCAAACACCCAGTAACCAGCCGAGCGCCTCAGGTAATTTTTTTTATGACCACCCGAAAATACTTTGAGGGCAGAAAAGAAGATAGGTTCAGGTTCAGGTTCAGAAAAGCAGTTAATAATAAGTAGGTAATGTGCTAATAAATGTGTGACGAAAAACTTCATTGCAAAGAGCAAAAACCAGAGTAGCCTATAGGCTCTTCACCAAATCCAAATCGACAACAAATCTATTTAGATGACTTATTGCATATTTCCCAAAAAAATTCAACAAAATCGAATTGCGCCGTGATAGCGAGCCTGCCCCGCTCGCGAGGTGCTTGCACCACGCGTAATAAACAAAACTATCGGCCTTTCACCAAATCCAAACCGACAACCAATCTACGTAGATGACTTATTGCATATTTGCCAAAAAAAATTCAACAAAATCCAATTGCGCCGTAAAAGCGAGCCTGCCCCGCTCGCGAGGTGCTTGCACCTCGCGCAATAAAAAAAACTAGTTAACACTATATAAGGCTACAATACCACTGACTGATTGACATAGTTTGTTTGTTCTACGAAAGTCGGAACTCGGGAAAAGTAATGATGGGGTCGTGTAGAGGGGGGGCCGGAGGCACCGGGAAAAATGCCAAAGTGGACCGGAGAGTAGACCGTCAGCTACGTGGGGTACTGCCCGCGGAAACGGTGAGAGATAGCGGGGGGGTGCTCGACCAAATGTCACAGAGGACCCTCGGCGACGACCAGAGCCGGGGTCGGTTTTTTTTTTCCTCGACTTTTTTTTCCCCCCCCATACTAATTTTCGGTTTTTCATACAAACTTTGATGGGGATTTCGGGGGGGAAGGCGACGTCCCAGAGCCTCGTCGCCATAGACGATATCGTTCGGGCTGGCCTCGGGACCCCGGACCGGGTGGTGGTTTTTTTTTTTGGACATTTTTTTTTTTCACCCCCTACATCAGAGCTGCCCAAGAGACGGGGTTTGTTTGTTCCACGGAATTCGGAAATCGCAAAAAGTGATGATGGGGATGTTTAGAGGGGGGCGAGGAGGCACCGGAAAAAATGCGAAAGTGGAAATTGGAGCTGTTCTGGACCGAGTACCCCTACTGCCCGCGGAAACGGTAAGAGATAGGGGGGGGGTGCTCGACCAAATGTCATAGAGGACCCTGGGAGACTACCAGAGCCGGGGTCGGTTTTTTTTTCTCGACTTTTTTTTCCCCCCCCATACTAATTTTCGGTTTTTCATACAAACTTTGATGGGGATTTCGGGGGGGAAGGCGACGTCCCAGAGCCTCGTCGCCATAGACGATATCGTTCGGGCTGGCCTCGGGACCCCGGACCGGGTGGTGGTTTTTTTTTTTGGACATTTTTTTTTTTCACCCCCTACATCAGAGCTGCCCAAGAGACGGGGTTTGTTTGTTCCACGGAATTCGGAAATCGCAAAAAGTGATGATGGGGATGTTTAGAGGGGGGCGAGGAGGCACCTGAAAAAATGCGAAAGTGGAAATTGGAGCTGTAGACCATCAGCGACATGGGGTACTGCCCGCGGAAACGGTAAGAGATAGGGGGGGGGGTGCTCGACCAAATGTCATAGAGGACCCTCGGAGACTACCAGAGCCGGGGTCGGGTTTTTTCTCGACTTTTTTTTCCCCCCCCCATACTAATTTTCGGTTTTTCATACAAATTTTGATGGGGATTTCGGGGGGGAAGGCGACGTCCCAGAGTCTCGTCGCCATAGACGATATCGTTCGGGCTGGCCTTGGGACCCCGGACCGGGTGGTGGCTTTTTTTTTGGACATTTTTTTTTTCCCCCCCCCTACATCAGAGCTGCCGAAGCGAAGGGGTTTGTTTGTTCCACGGAATTCGGAAATCGCAATAAGTGATGATGGGGATGTTTAGAGGGGGGCGAGGAGGCACCGGAAAAAATGCGAAAGTGGAAATTGGAGCTGTTCTGGACCGAGTACCCCTACTGCCCGCGGAAACGGTAAGAGATAGGGGGGGGGTGCTCGACCAAATGTCATAGAGGACCCTCGGAGACTACCAGAGCCGGGGTCGGTTTTTTTTTTTCTCGACTTTTTTTTCCCCCCCCATACTAATTTTCGGTTTTTCATACAAATTTTGATGGGGATTTCGGGGGGGAAGGCGACGTCCCAGAGTCTCGTCGCCATAGACGATATCGTTCGGGCTGGCCTTGGGACCCCGGACCGGGTGGTGGCTTTTTTTTTTTGGACATTTTTTTTTTCCCCCCCCCTACATCAGAGCTGCCGAAGCGAAGGGGTTTGTTTGTTCCACGGAATTCGGAAATCGCAATAAGTGATGATGGGGATGTTTAGAGGGGGGCGAGGAGGCACCGGAAAAAATGCGAAAGTGGAAATTGGAGCTGTTCTGGACCGAGTACCCCTACTGCCCGCGGAAACGGTAAGAGATAGGGGGGGGGTGCTCGACCAAATGTCATAGAGGACCCTGGGAGACTACCAGAGCCGGGGTCGGTTTTTTTTTCCTCCTTTTTTCCCCCCATACTAATTTTCGGTTTTTCATACAAACTTTGATGGGGATTTCGGGGGGGAAGGCGACGTCCCAGAGTCTCGTCGCCGTAGACGATATCGTTCAGGGCGGCCGCGGAAACCCGGACCGGGTGGTGGTTTTTTTTTTTTGGACATTTTTTTTTTCACCCCCTACATCAGACCTGCCGAAGCGACGGGGTTTGTTTGTTCTACGAAAGTCGGAATTCGGAAAAAGTAATGATGGTGATATGTAGAGGGGGGCGAGGAGGCACCGGTAAAAATGCGCAAGTGGACCTGAGAGTAGACCATCAGCAACATGGGGTACTGCCCGCGGAAACGGTAAGAGATAGCGGGGGGGTGCTCGACCAAATGTCACAGAGGACCCTCGGCGACGACCAGAGCCGGGGTCGGTTTTTTCCTCGACTTTTTTTCCCCCCCCCATACTAATTTTCGGTTTTTCATACAAACTTTGATGGGGATTTCGGGGGGGAAGGCGACGTCCCAGAGTCTCGTCGCCATAGACGATATCGTTCGGGCTGGCCTTGGGACCCCGGACCGGGTGGTGGCTTTTTTTTTTTGGACATTTTTTTTTTCCCCCCCCTACATCAGAGCTGCCGAAGCGAAGGGGTTTGTTTGTTCCACGGAATTCGGAAATCGCAATAAGTGATGATGGGGATGTTTAGAGGGGGGCGAGGAGGCACCGGAAAAAATGCGAAAGTGGAAATTGGAGCTGTTCTGGACCGAGTACCCCTACTGCCCGCGGAAACGGTAAGAGATAGGGGGGGGGGTGCTCGACCAAATGTCATAGAGGACCCTGGGAGACTACCAGAGCCGGGGTCGGGTTTTTTCCTCGACTTTTTTCCCCCCATACTAATTTTCGGTTTTTCATACAAACTGATGGGGATTTCGGGGGGGAAGGCGACGTCCCAGAGTCTCGTCGCCATAGACGATATCGTTCGGGCTGGCCTTGGGACCCCGGACCGGGTGGTGGTTTTTTTTTTTGGACATTTTTTTTTTCACCCCCTACATCAGAGCTGCCCAAGGGACGGGGTGGGGTTTGTTTGTTCCACGGAATTCGGAAATCGCAAAAAGTGATGATGGGGATGTTTAGAGGGGGGGCGGAGGCACCGGGAAAAATACGAAAGTGGACCGGAGAGTAGACCATCAGCGACATGGGGTACTGCCCGCGGAAACGGTAAGAGATAGGGGGGGGTGCTCGACCAAATGTCATAGAGGACCCTGGGAGACTACCAGAGCCGGGGTCGGTTTTTTTTCTCGACTTTTTTTCCCCCCATACTAATTTTCGGTTTTTCATACAAACTTTGATGGGGATTTCGGGGGGGAAGGTGGGGGGTTGAGGGGGGAAGTTGGAAAAAGTGGGGGGTGAGGGGGGAAGTTGAAAAAAGGTGGGGGGGTGAGGGGGAAGTTGAGAAAAAGTGGGGGGAAGGTGGGGAGTGAGGGGGAAGTTGGGAAAAAGTGGGGGAAGGTGGGGGTGAGGGGGAAGTTGGGGAAACGTGGGGGGTGAGGGGGAAGTTGAAAAAAGATGGGGGGGTGAGGGGGAAGTTGAAAAAAGGTAGGGGGTGAGGGGGGAAGTTGAAAAAAGGTGGGGGTGAGGGGGAAGTTGGTTAAAGGTAGGGGGAAGGTGAGGGGGTGAAGGGGGAAGGTGGGGGTTGAGGGGGAAGTTGGGAAAAAGTGGGGGAAGGTGGGGGGTGAGGGGGAAGTTGGAAAATGGTGGGGAGAAGGTGGGGGGTGAGGGGGAAGTTGGAAAATGGTGTGGGGAAGGTGGGGGGTGAGGGGGAAGTTGAAAAAAGGTGGGGGAAGGTGGGGGTGAGGGGGAAGTTGAAAAAAGATGGGGGGGGATGAGGGGGAAGTTGAAAAAAGGTGGGGGGGTGAGGGGGAAGTTGGGGAAAAAGTGAGGGGAAGGTGGGGGGGTGAGGGGGGAAGTTGGGGAAACATAAGGGGTGAGGGGGGAAGTTAGGAAAAAGATGGGGGAAGGTGGTGGGGTGAGGGGGGAAGTTGGGGAAAAGTGAGGGGAAGGTGGGGGGGTGAGGGGGGAAGTTGAAAAAAGGTGGGGGGGTGAGGGGGGAAGTTGAAAAAGGTGGAGGGGTGAGGGGGGAAGTTGGGAAAAGGTGGGGGGTGAGGGGGAAGTTGAAAAAAGGTGGGGGGTGAGGGGGAAGTTAGGGGATGTTGGGAAAAAGTGGGGAGAAGGTGGGGGGTGAGGGGGAAGGTGGGGGATGAGGGGGGAAGTTGGAGAAACGTAGGGGGTGAGGGGGGAAGTTGAAGAAAAGTGAGGGAAAGTAATCCCAACCGACAACATTTCTTTGTAGATGACTTTTTCATTATTTCCCAAACTTTTTTTCATGCAATCGGAATTGCGCCGTAAAAGCGAGCCTGCCCCGCTCGCGAGGTGCTTGCACCTCGCGCAATAAAAAAAAGTTAACACTATATAAGGCTACAATACCACTGACTGATTGACATAGTTTGTTTGTTCTACGAAAGTCGGAACTCGGGAAAAGTAATGATGGGGTCGTGTAGAGGGGGGGCCGGAGGCACCGGGAAAAATGCCAAAGTGGACCGGAGAGTAGACCATCAGCGACATGGGGTACTGCCCGCGGAAACGGTGAGAGATAGAGGGGGGGTGCTCGACCAAATGTCACAGAGGACCCTCGGCGACGACCAGAGCCGGGGTCGGTTTTTTCCTCCCTTTTTTTCCCCCCCATACTAATTTTCGGTTTTTCATACAAACTTCGATGGGGATTTCGGGGGAAGGCGACGTCCCAGAGTCTCGTCGCCATAGACGATATCGTTCGGGCTGGCCTCGGGACCCCGGACCGGGTGGTGGTTTTTTTTGGACATTTTTTTTTCACCCCCTACATCAGAGCTGCCCAAGAGACGGGGTTTGTTTGTTCCACGGAATTCGGAAATCGCGAAAAGTGATGATGGGGATGTTTAGACGGGGGCGAGGAGGCACCGGAAAAAATGCGAAAGTGGACCGGAGAGTAGACCATCAGCGACATGGGGTACTGCCCGCGGAAACGGTAAGAGATAGCGGGGGGGTGCTCGACCAAATGTCACAGAGGACCCTCGGCGACGACCAGAGCCGGGGTCGGGTTTTTTTCCTCCCCTTTTTTCCCCCCCATACTAATTTTCGGTTTTTCATACAAACTTCGATGGGGATTTCGGGGGGGAAGGCGACGTCCCAGAGTCTCGTCGCCATAGACGATATCGTTCGGGCTGGCCTCGGGACCCCGGACCGGGTGGTGGTTTTTTTTTTTGGACATTTTTTTTTTTCACCCCCTACATCAGAGCTGCCCAAGAGACGGGGTTTGTTTGTTCCACGGAATTCGGAAATCGCAAAAAGTGATGATGGGGATGTTTAGAGGGGGGCGAGGAGGCACCGGAAAAAATGCGAAAGTGGACCGGAGAGTAGACCATCAGCGACATGGGGTACTGCCCGCGGAAACGGTAAGAGATAGGGGGGGGGTGCTCGACCAAATGTCATAGAGGACCCTCGGAGACTACCAGAGCCGGGGTCGGTTTTTTTTTCTCGACTTTTTTTTCCCCCCCCATACTAATTTTCGGTTTTTCATACAAATTTTGATGGGGATTTCGGGGGGGAAGGCGACGTCCCAGAGTCTCGTCGCCATAGACGATATCGTTCGGGCTGGCCTTGGGACCCCGGACCGGGTGGTGGCTTTTTTTTTTTGGACATTTTTTTTTTCCCCCCCCTACATCAGAGCTGCCCAAGCGACGGGGTTTGTTTGTTCCACGGAATTCGGAAATCGCAAAAAGTGATGATGGGGATGTTTAGAGGGGGGTGAGGAGGCACCGGAAAAAATGCGAAAGTGGAAATTGGAGCTGTTCTGGACCGAGTACCCCTACTGCCCGCGGAAACGGTAAGAGATAGGGGGGGGGTGCTCGACCAAATGTCACAGAGGACCCTCGGCGACGACCAGAGCCGGGGTCGGTTTTTTTTTTCCTCGACTTTTTTTCCCCCCCCCATACTAAATTTCGGTTTTTCATACAAACATTGATGGGGATTTCGGGGGGGAAGGCGACGTCCCAGAGTCTCGTCGCCATAGCCGATATCGTTCGGGCTGGCCTTGGGACCCCGGACCGAGTGGTGGCTTTTTTTTTTTGGACATTTTTTTTTCCCCCCCCTACATCAGAGCAGCCGAAGGGAAGGGGTTTGTTTGTTCTACGAAAGTCGGAATTCGGAAAAAGTAATGATGGTGATATGTAGAGGGGGGGCGGAGGCACCGGGAAAAATACGAAATTGGACCGGAGAGTAGACCATCAGCGACATGGGGTACTGCCCGCGGAAACGGTAAGAGATAGAGGGGGGTGCTCGACCAAATGTCACAGAGGACCCTCGGCGACGACCAGAGCCGGGGTCGGTTTTTTTTTCCTTGACTTTTTTTCCCCCCCCCATACTAATTTTCGGTTTTTCATACAAACTTTGATGGGGATTTCGGGGGGGAAGGTGGGGGGTTGAGGGGGGACGTTGGGAAAAAGTGGGGGGTGAGGGGGAAGTTGAAAAAAGGTGGGGGTGAGGGGGAAGTTGAGAAAAGGTGGGGGTGAGGGGGAAGTTGGGAAAAAGTGGGGGGAAGGTGGGGAGTGAGGGGGAAGTTGGGAAAAAGTGGGGAGAAAGGGGGGGGGGGTGAGGGGGGAAGTTGGGGAAACGTGGGGGGGTGAGGGGGGAAGTTGAAAAAAGATGGGGAGGGTGAGGGGGGAAGTTGAAAAAAGGTGGGGGGTGAGGGGGGAAGTTGGGGAAAAGTGAGGGGAAGGTGGGAGGGTGAGGGGGAAGTTGGGGAAACATAAGGGGTGAGGGGGAAGTTAGGAAAAAGTGGGGAGGTGGGGGGTTGAGGGGGGAAGGTGGGGGGGTGAGGGGGGAAGTTGGTAAAAGGTAGGGGGAAGGTGGTGGGGTGAGGGGGAAAGTTGGTAAATGGTGGGGGGAAGGTGGGGGGGTGAGGGGGGAAGTTGGGGAAAGGTAGGGGGAAGGTGGGGGGGTGAGGGGGGAAGTTGGAAAATGTTGGGGGGAAGGTGGGGGGTGAGGGGGAAGTTAGAAAATGGTGGGGGAAGGTGGGGGGTGAAGGGGGAAAGTTGGGAACAGGTGGGGGGTGAGGGGGAAGTTGAAAAAAGGTGGGGGGTCAGGGGGAAGTTGAAAAAAGGTGGGGGGTGAGGGGGAAGTTGGGAAAAGGTGGGGGGGTGAGGGGGAAGTTGGGAAAAGGTGGGGGGTGAGGGGGGAAGTTGGGAAAAAGTGGGGGGAAGGTAGGGGGAAGGTGGGGGGTGAAGGGGGTAGGGGGGTGAGGGGGAAGTTGGGAAAAGGTAGGGGGAAGGTGGGGGGGTGAGGGGGAAGTTGGTAAAAGGAATGGGGAAGGTGGGGGGTGAGGGGGAAGTTGGGAAAAGGTAGGGGGAAGGTGGGGGGTGAGGGGGAAGTTGGTAAAAGGTAGGGGGAAGGTGGGGGGTGAGGGGGAAGTTGGAAAATGGTGGGGAGAAGGTGGGGGTAGGGGGAAGTTGGAAAATGGTGAGGAGAAGGTGGAGGGGTGAGGGGGAAGTTGGAAAATGGTGTAAGGAAGGTGGGGGAGTGAGGGGGAAGTTGAAAAAAGGTGGGGGGGTGAGGGGGAAGTTGAAAAAGGTGGGGGGTGAGGGAGGAAGTTGGGAAAAGGTGGGGGGTGAGGGGGAAGTTGAAAAAAGGTGGGGGGTGAGGGGGAAGTTGGTAAAAGGTGGGGGTGAGGGGGAAGTTGAAAAAAGGTGGGGGGGTGAGGGGGGAAGTTGGGGGATGTTGGGAAAAAGTGGGGAGAAGGTGGGGGGGTGAGAGGGGAAAGGTGGGGGATGAGGGGGAAGTTGGGGAAACGTAGGGGTTGAGGGGGGAAGTTGAAGAAAAGTGAGGGAAAGTAATCCCAACCGACAACATTTCTTTGTAGATGACTTTTTCATTATTTCCCAAACTTTTTTTCATGCAATCGGAATTGCGCCGTAAAAGCGAGCCTGCCCCGCTCGCGAGGTGCTTGCACTACGCGCAATAAACAAAACTATCGGCCTTTCACCAAATCCAAACCGACAAACAATCTACGTAGATGACTTACAATCTACGTAGATGACTTTTTGCATATTTCCCAAAAAAATCGAATTGCGCCGTAAAAGCGAGCCTGCCCCGCTCGCGAGGTGCTTGCACTACGCGCAATAAACAAAACTATCGGCCTTTCACCAAATCCAAACCGACAAACAATCTACGTAGATGACTTACAATCTACGTAGATGACTTTTTGCATATTTCCCAAAAAAATCGAATTGCGCCGTAAAAGCGAGCCTGCCCCGCTCGCGAGGTGCTTGCACCTCGCGCAATAAAAAAAACTAGTTAACACTATATAAGGCTACAATACCACTGACTGATTGACATAGTTTGTTTGTTCTACGAAAGTCGGAACTCGGGAAAAGTAATGATGGGGTCGTGTAGAGGGGGGGCCGGAGGCACCGGGAAAAATGCCAAAGTGGACCGGAGAGTAGACCATCAGCGACATGGGGTACTGCCCGCGGAAACGGTGAGAGATAGAGGGGGGGTGCTCGACCAAATGTCACAGAGGACCCTCGGCGACGACCAGAGCCGGGGTCGGTTTTTTTTTTCCTCCCCTTTTTTTTCCCCCCCCATACTAATTTTCGGTTTTTCATACAAACTTCGATGGGGATTTCGGGGGGGAAGGCGACGTCCCAGAGTCTCGTCGCCATAGACGATATCGTTCGGGCTGGCCTCGGGACCCCGGACCGGGTGGTGGTTTTTTTTTTTGGACATTTTTTTTTTTCACCCCCTACATCAGAGCTGCCCAAGAGACGGGGTTTGTTTGTTCCACGGAATTCGGAAATCGCGAAAAGTGATGATGGGGATGTTTAGAGGGGGGCGAGGAGGCACCGGAAAAAATGCGAAAGTGGACCGGAGAGTAGACCATCAGCGACATGGGGTACTGCCCGCGGAAACGGTAAGAGATAGCGGGGGGGTGCTCGACCAAATGTCACAGAGGACCCTCGGCGACGACCAGAGCCGGGGTCGGTTTTTTTTTTCCTCGACTTTTTTTCCCCCCATACTAATTTTCGGTTTTTCATACAAACTTCGATGGGGATTTCGGGGGGGAAGGCGACGTCCCAGAGTCTCGTCGCCATAGACGATATCGTTCGGGCTGGCCTCGGGACCCCGGACCGGGTGGTGGTTTTTTTTTTTGGACATTTTTTTTTTTCACCCCCTACATCAGAGCTGCCCAAGAGACGGGGTTTGTTTGTTCCACGGAATTCGGAAATCGCAAAAAGTGATGATGGGGATGTTTAGAGGGGGGCGAGGAGGCACCGGAAAAAATGCGAAAGTGGACCGGAGAGTAGACCATCAGCGACATGGGGTACTGCCCGCGGAAACGGTAAGAGATAGGGGGGGGGTGCTCGACCAAATGTCATAGAGGACCCTCGGAGACTACCAGAGCCGGGGTCGGTTTTTTTCTCGACTTTTTTCCCCCCATACTAATTTTCGGTTTTTCATACAAACTTTGATGGGGATTTCGGGGGGGAAGGCGACGTCCCAGAGTCTCGTCGCCATAGACGATATCGTTCGGGCTGGCCTTGGGACCCCGGACCGGGTGGTGGCTTTTTTTTTTTGGACATTTTTTTTTTCCCCCCCCTACATCAGAGCTGCCCAAGAGACGGGGTTTGTTTGTTCCACGGAATTCGGAAATCGCAAAAAGTGATGATGGGGATGTTTAGAGGGGGGCGAGGAGGCACCGGAAAAAATGCGAAAGTGGACCGGAGAGTAGACCATCAGCGACATGGGGTACTGCCCGCGGAAACGGTAAGAGATAGGGGGGGGGTGCTCGACCAAATGTCATAGAGGACCCTCGGAGACTACCAGAGCCGGGGTCGGGTTTTTTCTCGACTTTTTTTCCCCCCATACTAATTTTCGGTTTTTCATACAAATTTTGATGGGGATTTCGGGGGGGAAGGCGACGTCCCAGAGTCTCGTCGCCATAGACGATATCGTTCGGGCTGGCCTTGGGACCCCGGACCGGGTGGTGGCGTTTTTTTTTTGGACATTTTTTTTTTCCCCCCCCTACATCAGAGCTGCCCAAGCGACGGGGTTTGTTTGTTCCACGGAATTCGGAAATCGCAAAAAGTGATGATGGGGATGTTTAGAGGGGGGTGAGGAGGCACCGGAAAAAATGCGAAAGTGGAAATTGGAGCTGTTCTGGACCGAGTACCCCTACTGCCCGCGGAAACGGTAAGAGATAGGGGGGGGGTGCTCGACCAAATGTCACAGAGGACCCTCGGCGACGACCAGAGCCGGGGTCGGTTTTTTCCTCGACTTTTTTTCCCCCCATACTAAATTTTCGGTTTTTCATACAAACTTTGATGGGGATTTCGGGGGGGAAGGCGACGTCCCAGAGTCTCGTCGCCATAGACGATATCGTTCGGGCTGGCCTTGGGACCCCGGACCGGGTGGTGGTTTTTTTTTTGGACATTTTTTTTTCCCCCCCCTACATCAGAGCAGCCGAAGGGAAGGGGTTTGTTTGTTCTACGAAAGTCGGAATTCGGAAAAAGTAATGATGGTGATATGTAGAGGGGGGGCGGAGGCACCGGGAAAAATACGAAAGTGGACCGGAGAGTAGACCATCAGCGACATGGGGTACTGCCCGCGGAAACGGTAAGAGATAGAGGGGGGTGCTCGACCAAATGTCACAGAGGACCCTCGGCGACGACCAGAGCCGGGGTCGGTTTTTTTTTCCTTGACTTTTTTTCCCCCCCCCATACTAATTTTCGGTTTTTCATACAAACTTTGATGGGGATTTCGGGGGGGAAGGTGGGTGGTTGAGGGGGAAGTTGGGAAAAAGTGGGGGGTGAGGGGGAAGTTGAAAAAAGGTGGGGGGTGAGGGGGAAGTTGAGAAAAGGTGGGGGGTGAGGGGGGAAGTTGGGAAAAAGTGGGGGGAAGGTGGGGAGTGAGGGGGAAGTTGGGAAAAAGTGGGGAGAAAGGGGGGGGGTGAGGGGGAAGTTGGGGAAACGTGGGGGGGTGAGGGGGGAAGTTGAAAAAAGATGGGGAGGGTGAGGGGGGAAGTTGAAAAAAGGTGGGGGGTGAGGGGGGAAGTTGGGGAAAAGTGAGGGGAAGGTGGGAGGGTGAGGGGGAAGTTGGGGAAACATAAGGGGTGAGGGGGAAGTTAGGAAAAAGTGGGGAGGTGGGGGGTTGAGGGGGGAAGGTGGGGGGTGAGGGGGAAGTTGGTAAAAGGTAGGGGGAAGGTGGTGGGGTGAGGGGGAAAGTTGGTAAATGGTGGGGGAAGGTGGGGGTGAGGGGGAAGTTGGGGAAAGGTAGGGGGAAGGTGGGGGGTGAGGGGGAAGTTGGAAAATGTTGGGGGGAAGGTGGGGGGTGAGGGGGAAGTTAGAAAATGGTGGGGGAAGGTGGGGGGTGAAGGGGGAAAGTTGGGAACAGGTGGGGGTGAGGGGGAAGTTGAAAAAAGGTGGGGGTGAGGGGGAAGTTGAAAAAAGGTGGGGGGGTGAGGGGGAAGTTGGGAAAAGGTGGGGGTGAGGGGGAAGTTGGGAAAAGGTGGGGGGGTGAGGGGGGAAGTTGGGAAAAAGTGGGGGGAAGGTAGGGGGAAGGTGGGGGGGTGAAGGGGGTAGGGGGGGGGTGAGGGGGAAGTTGGGAAAAGGTAGGGGGAAGGTGGGGGTGAGGGGGAAGTTGGTAAAAGGAATGGGGAAGGTGGGGGGTGAGGGGGGAAGTTGGGAAAAGGTAGGGGGAAGGTGGGGGTGAGGGGGAAGTTGGTAAAAGGTAGGGGGAAGGTGGGGGGTGAGGGGGAAGTTGGAAAATGGTGGGGAGAAGGTGGGGGTGAGGGGGAAGTTGGAAAATGGTGAGGAGAAGGTGGAGGGGGTGAGGGGGGAAGTTGGAAAATGGTGTAAGGAAGGTGGGGGAGTGAGGGGGGAAGTTGAAAAAAGGTGGGGGGGTGAGGGGGGAAGTTGAAAAAGGTGGGGGGGTGAGGGAGGAAGTTGGGAAAAGGTGGGGGGGTGAGGGGGGAAGTTGAAAAAAGGTGGGGGGTGAGGGGGGAAGTTGGTAAAAGGTGGGGGGGTGAGGGGGGAAGTTGAAAAAAGGTGGGGGGGTGAGGGGGGAAGTTGGGGGATGTTGGGAAAAAGTGGGGAGAAGGTGGGGGGGTGAGAGGGGAAGTTGGAAAATGTTGGGGGGAAGGTGGGGGGTGAGGGGGAAGTTAGAAAATGGTGGGGGGAAGGTGGGGGGGTGAAGGGGGAAAGTTGGGAACAGGTGGGGGTGAGGGGGAAGTTGAAAAAAGGTGGGGGGTCAGGGGGAAGTTGAAAAAAGGTGGGGGGGTGAGGGGGAAGTTGGGAAAAGGTGGGGGGTGAGGGGGAAGTTGGGAAAAGGTGGGGGGGTGAGGGGGAAGTTGGTAAAAGGTGGGGGTGAGGGGGAAGTTGAAAAAAGGTGGGGGGGTGAGGGGGGAAGTTGGGGGATGTTGGGAAAAAGTGGGGAGAAGGTGGGGGGGTGAGAGGGGAAAGGTGGGGGATGAGGGGGGAAGTTGGGGAAACGTAGGGGTTGAGGGGGGAAGTTGAAGAAAAGTGAGGGAAAGTAATCCCAACCGACAACATTTCTTTGTAGATGACTTTTTCATTATTTCCCAAACTTTTTTTCATGCAATCGGAATTGGTGCGAGCCTGCCCCGCTCGCGAGGTGCTTGCACTACGCGCAATAAACAAAACTATCGGCCTTTCACCAAATCGGGGGGTGAAGGGGGAAGGGGGGGTGAAGGGGGAAGGGGGGGTGAGGGGGAAGTTGGGAAAAGGTGGGGGAAGGTGGGGGGGTGAGGGGGAAGTTGAAAAGGTATGGGGAAGGTGGGGGGTGAGGGGGAAGTTGGGAAAAGGTAGGGGGAAGGTGGGGGTGAGGGGGAAGTTGGTAAAAGGTATGAGGAAGGTGGGGGGTGAGGGGGAAGTTGGGAAAAGGTAGGGGGAAGGTGGGGGGTGAGGGGGAAGTTGGTAAAAGGTATCGGGAAGGTGGGGGGTGAGGGGGAAGTTTGAAAATGGTGGGGAGAAGGTGGGGGTGAGGGGGAAGTTGGAAAATGGTGTGGGGAAGGTGGGGGGTGAGGGGGAAGTTGGGAAAAAGTGGGGGGAAGGTGAGGGGGTGTAGGGGGAAGGTGGGGGATGAGGGGGAAGTTGGGAAAAAGTGGGGGAAGGTAGAGGGGTGAGGGGGGAAGTTGGAAAATGGTGTAGGGAAGGTGGGGGGGTGAGGGGGGAAGTTGAAAAAAGGTGGGGGGGTGAGGGGGGAAGTTGAAAAAGGTGGGGGGGTGAGGGGGGAAGTTGGGAAAAGGTGGGGGGGTGAGGGGGAAGTTGAAAAAAGGTGGGGGGGTGAGAGGGGGGAAAGTGGGGGATGAGGGGGGAAGTTGGAGAAACGTAGGGGGTGAGGGGGGAAGTTGAAGAAAAGTGAGGGAAAGTAATCCCAACCGACAACATTTCTTTGTAGATGACTTTTTCATTATTTCCCAAACTTTTTTTCATGCAATCGGAATTGCGCCGTAAAAGCGAGCCTGCCCCGCTCGCGAGGTGCTTGCACCTCGCGCAATAAAAAAAACTAGTTAACACTATATAAGGCTACAATACCACTGACTGATTGACATAGTTTGTTTGTTCTACGAAAGTCGGAACTGGGGAAAAGTGATGATGGGGTCGTGTAGAGGGGGGGCCGGAGGCACCGGGAAAAATGCGAAAGTGGAAATTGGAGCTGTTCTGAACCGAGTACCCCTACTGCCCGCGGAAACGGTAAGAGATAGGGGGGGGGTGCTCGACCAAATGTCACAGAGGACCCTGGGAGACTACCAGAGCCGGGGTCGGTTTTTTTTTTCCTCCCCTTTTTTTTTCCCCCCCATACTAATTTTCGGTTTTTCATACAAACTTTGATGGGGATTTCGGGGGAAGGCGACGTCCCAGAGTCTCGTCGCCATAGACGATATCGTTCGGGCTGGTCGTGGGACCCCGGACCGGGTGGTGGTTTTTTTTTTGGACATTTTTTTTTTTCACCCCCTACATCAGAGCTGCCCAAGAGACGGGGTTTGTTTGTTCCACGGAATTCGGAAATCGCAAAAAGTGATGATGGGGATGTTTAGAGGGGGCGAGGAGGCACCGGAAAAAATGCGAAAGTGGACCGGAGAGTAGACCATCAGCGACATGGGGTACTGCCCGCGGAAACGGTAAGAGATAGGGGGGTGCTCGACCAAATGTCATAGAGGACCCTCGGAGACTACCAGAGCCGGGGTCGGTTTTTTTTCTCGACTTTTTTTTCCCCCCCCATACTAATTTTCGGTTTTTCATACAAATTTTGATGGGGATTTCGGGGGGGAAGGCGACGTCCCAGAGTCTCGTCGCCATAGACGATATCGTTCGGGCTGGCCTTGGGACCCCGGACCGGGTGGTGGTTTTTTTTTGGACATTTTTTTTTTCACCCCTACATCAGAGCTGCCGAAGCGAAGGGGTTTGTTTGTTCCACGGAATTCGGAAATCGCAATAAGTGATGATGGGGATGTTTAGAGGGGGCGAGGAGGCACCGGAAAAAATGCGAAAGTGGAAATTGGAGCTGTTCTGGACCGAGTACCCCTACTGCCCGCGGAAACGGTAAGAGATAGGGGGGGGGTGCTCGACCAAATGTCATAGAGGACCCTGGGAGACTACCAGAGCCGGGGTCGGTTTTTTTTTTCCTCCCCTTTTTTTCCCCCCCATACTAATTTTCGGTTTTTCATACAAACTTTGATGGGGATTTCGGGGGGGAAGGCGACGTCCCAGAGTCTCGTCGCCATAGACGATATCGTTCGGGCTGGCCTTGGGACCCCGGACCGGGTGGTGGTTTTTTTTTTTGGACATTTTTTTTTTCCCCCCCCTACATCAGAGCTGCCCAAGAGACGGGGTGGGGTTTGTTTGTTCCACGGAATTCGGAAATCGCAAAAAGTGATGATGGGGATGTTTAGAGGGGGGGCGGAGGCACCGGGAAAAATACGAAAGTGGACCGGAGAGTAGACCATCAGCGACATGGGGTACTGCCCGCGGAAACGGTAAGAGATAGGGGGGGGGTGCTCGACCAAATGTCATAGAGGACCCTGGGAGACTACCAGAGCCGGGGTCGGGTTTTTTTTTCTCGACTTTTTTTTCCCCCCCCATACTAATTTTCGGTTTTTCATACAAACTTTGATGGGGATTTCGGGGGGGGAAGGCGACGTCCCAGAATCTCGTCGCCATAGACGATATCGTTCGGGCTGGCCTTGGGACCCCGGACCGGGTGGTGGTTTTTTTTTTTGGACATTTTTTTTTCCCCCCCCTACATCAGAGCAGCCGAAGGGAAGGGGTTTGTTTGTTCTACGAAAGTCGGAATTCGGAAAAAGTAATGATGGTGATATGTAGAGGGGGGGCGGAGGCACCGGGAAAAATACGAAAGTGGACCGGAGAGTAGACCATCAGCGACATGGGGTACTGCCCGCGGAAACGGTAAGAGATAGAGGGGGGGTGCTCGACCAAATGTCACAGAGGACCCTCGGCGACGACCAGAGCCGGGGTCGGTTTTTTTTTCCTTGACTTTTTTTCCCCCCCCCATACTAATTTTCGGTTTTTCATACAAACTTTGATGGGGATTTCGGGGGGGAAGGTGGGGGGTTGAGGGGGAAGTTGGGAAAAAGTGGGGGGTGAGGGGGAAGTTGAAAAAAGGTGGGGGTGAGGGGGGAAGTTGAGAAAAGGTGGGGGTGAGGGGGAAGTTGGGAAAAAGTGGGGGGAAGGTGGGGAGTGAGGGGGAAGTTGGGAAAAAGTGGGGGGAAGGTGGGGGTGAGGGGGAAGTTGGGGAAACGTAGGGGGGTGAGGGGGAAAGTTGAAAAAAGATGGGGGGGATGAGGGGGGAAGTTGAAAAAAGGTGGGGGGTGAGGGGGGAAGTTGGGGAAAAGTGAGGGGAAGGTGGGGGGGTGAGGGGGGAAGTTGGGGAAACATAAGGGGTGAGGGGGGAAGTTGGTTAAAGGTAGGGGGAAGGTGAGGGGGTGAGGGGGGAAGTTGGTAAAAGGTAGGGGGAAGGTTGGGGGTGAGGGGGAAGGTGGGGGTGAGGGGGAAGTTGGGGAAAAGTGGGGGAAGGTGGGGGGTGAGGGGGGAAGTTGGGAAAAATGGGGGGGGGAAAGTGGGGGGGTGAGGGGGGAAGTTGGGGAAAGGTAGGGGGAAGGTGGGGGGTGAGGGGGAAGTTGGAAAATGTTGGGGGGAAGGTGGGGGTGAGGGGGAAGTTAGAAAATGGTGGGGGAAGGTGGGGGGTGAAGGGGGAAAGTTGAAAACAGGTGGGGGTGAGGGGGAAGTTGAAAAAAGGTGGGGGTGAGGGGGAAGTTGGGAAAAGGTGGGGGGTGAGGGGGGAAGTTGGGAAAAAGTGGGGGGAAGGGGGGGGGGTGAAGGGGGAAGGGGGGGGGTGAGGGGGGAAGTTGGGAAAAGGTGGGGGGGTGAGGGGGGAAGTTGGGAAAAAGTAGGGGGGAAGGTGGGGGGGTGAAGGGGGAAGGGGGGGGGGGGTGAGGGGGGAAGTTGGGAAAAGGTAGGGGGAAGGTGGGGGGTGAAGGGGGAAGGGGGGGTGAAGGGGGGGTGAGGGGGAAGTTGGGAAAAGGTAGGGGGAAGGTGGGGGTGAGGGGGAAGTTGGTAAAAGGTATGGGGAAGGTGGGGGGTGAGGGGGAAGTTGGGAAAAGGTAGGGGGAAGGTGGGGGGTGAGGGGGAAGTTGGTAAAAGTAGGGGGAAGGTGGGGGGTGAGGGGGAAGTTGGTAAAAGGTATGGGGAAGGTGGGGGGTGAGGGGGAAGTTGGGAAAAGGTAGGGGGAAGGTGGGGGGTGAGGGGGAAGTTGGTAAAAGGGGGGGAAGGTGGGAGGGTGAGGGGGGAAGTTGGAAAATGGTGGGGAGAAGGTGGGGGGGTGAGGGGGGAAGTTGGAAAATGGTGTGGGGAAGGTGGGGGGTGAGGGGGGAAGTTGGGAAAAAGTGGGGGGAAGGTGAGGGGGTGAAGGGGGAAAGTTGGGAACAGGTGGGGGGGTGAGGGGGGAAGTTGAAAAAAGGTGGGGGGGTGAGGGGGGAAGTTGGGAAAAGGTGGGGGGGTGAGGGGGGAAGTTGGGAAAAAGTGGGGGGAAGGTGGGGGGGTGAAGGGGGAAGGGGGGGGGTGAAGGGGGAAGGGGGGGGGTGAGGGGGGAAGTTGGGAAAAGGTAGGGGGAAGGTGGGGGGGTGAGGGGGGAAGTTGAAAAAAGGTGGGGGGTTGAGGGGGGAAGTTGAAAAAGGTGGGGGTGAGGGGGAAGTTGGGAAAAGGTGGGGGTGAGGGGGAAGCTGAAAAAAGGTGGGGGGTGAGGGGGGAAGTTGGGGGATGTTGGGAAAAAGTGGGGAGAAGGTGGGGAGTGAGGGGTGAAGGTGGGGGATGAGGGGGGAAGTTGGGGAAACGTAGGGGGTGAGGGGGGAAGTTGAAGAAAAGTGAGGGAAAGTAATCCCAACCGACAACATTTCTTTGTAGATGACTTTTTCATTATTTCCCAAACTTTTTTTCATGCAATCGGAATTGCGCCGTAAAAGCGAGCCTGCCCCGCTCGCGAGGTGCTTGCACCTCGCGCAATAAAAAAAACTAGTTAATACTATATAAAGCTACAATACCACTCACTGACTGACATAATTAGTTTGTTCTACGGAAGTCGGAACTGGGATAAAGTAATGATGGGGAAGTGTGGAGGGGGGGGAGGCACGGGGAAAAATACGAAAGTGGAACTTGGAGCAGTTCCGGACCGGATACCCCTACTGCCCGCGGAAACTATAATAGATAGGTGGGGGGTGCTCGACCAAATGTCATAGAGAACCCTGGGCGACTACCACAGCCGGTGTTAGTTTATGGTTTTTTTGACTTTTTTTTTTTTTTCCATACAAACTTGACTGGGGATTTTTAGGGGGAAAACGGACTCGTACGGGGTCACCGTCATAGACAATATTGTAGGGGGTGACCGTAAGACCCCCGACTGACAGGTGTTTTTTTTTTTTTAATTTTTTTTTCGAAAATTTTTGTATGGGCCAGCCAAGTCACCAGCCGGGGAGCCGAGGCCGAAGGCCGAGGCTCCGCGGCAAGCGAGGCCGGAGGCCGAGCTGCGTTTAAATCGAGGGCTGGGGGCAGGAGCGAGGCCGAAGGCCGAGCTCCCCCAGCCGCGCAAGCGAGGCCGAAGGCCGAAGCTTGCGCCCGCGAGGCCGAAGGCCGAGCTGCGTCCAGGCGAGGCCGAAGGCCGAGCTGCGTCTCGGGCGGTCCCAGTTGCGGTCCGAGTTTGTCCGAGTTTGTGCGAGTTTGTGCGAATTTGTGCGAGTTTGTGCGAATTTGTGCGAGTTTGTGCGAATTTGTGCGAGTTTGTGCGAATTTGTGCAAGTTTGTGCGAGTTTGTCCGAGTGTTTTAAAATCGTCGGTTGGGTCGGGGGAGCGAGGCCGAAGGCCGAGCTCCCCCCCCAACCGTGTCACCAGCCGGGGAGCCGAGGCCGAAGGCCGAGGCTCCGCGGCAAGCGAGGCCGAAGGCCGAGCTGCGTTTAAATCGAGGGCTGGGGGGGGCAGGAGCGAGGCCGAAGGCCGAGCTCCCCCCCCCCAGCCGCGCAAGCGAGGCCGAAGGCCGAAGCTTGCGCCCGCGAGGCCGCAGGCCGAGCTGCGTCTAGGCGAGGCCGAAGGCCGAGCTCCGTCTCGTGCGGTCCCAGTTGTGATCCGAGTTTGTCCGAGTTTGTGCGAGTTTGTGCGAATTTGTGCGAGTTTGTGCGAATTTGTGCGAGTTTGTGCGAGTTTGTGCGAGTTTGTACGAATTTGTGCAAGTTTGTGCGAGTTTGTCAGAGTGTTTTAAAATCGTCGGTTGGGTCGGGGGAGCGAGGCCGAAGGCCGAGCTCCCCCCCCAACCGTGTCACCAGCCGGGGAGCCGAGGCCGAAGGCCGAGGCTCCGCGGCAAGCGAGGCCGGAGGCCGAGCTGCGTTTAAATCGAGGGCTGGGGGGGGCAGGAGCGAGGCCGAAGGCCGAGCTCCCCCCCCCCAGCCGCGCAAGCGAGGCCGGAGGCCGAAGCTTGCGCCCGCGAGGCCGTAGGCCGAGCTGCGTCCAGGCGAGGCCGAAGGCCGAGCTCCGTCTCGTGCGAAAAGAACTGGGCGAGGCCGAAGGCCGAGCCATTCATGGATGACGTGATGATGACAACTCATGCCTCAAGTCACCAGCCGGGGAGCCGAGGCCGAAGGCCGAGGCTACCGCGGCAAGCGAGGCCGCAGGCCGAGCTGCGTATATGATTCCGAGAGGCGAGGCGAGGCCGGAGGCCGAGCCCCTCCTCCAGCCGGGGCAAGCGAGGCCGAAGGCCGAGCTCGCGCCGCCAGCGAGGCCGTAGGCCGAGCTGCGTTTTAACAGCAAAGAGAAAAAGCCAGAGCAGCCTTTCGGCTCTTCACCTAATCCCAACCGACAACATTTCTTTGTAGATGACTTTTTCATTATTTCCCAAACTTTTTTTCATGCAATCGGAACTGCTTTTTTTAAACTGCCCTGCACAGCACGCGAGGTGCTTGCACCTCGCGCAGCACGCGACATCTAGTTAACACTATATAAGGCTACAATACCACTGACTGATTGACATAGTTTGTTTGTTCTACGAAAGTCGGAACTCGGGAAAAGTAATGATGGGGTCGTGTAGAGGGGGGGCCGGAGGCACCGGGAAAAATGCCAAAGTGGACCGGAGAGTAGACCATCAGCGACATGGGGTACTGCCCGCGGAAACGGTGAGAGATAGAGGGGGGGTGCTCGACCAAATGTCACAGAGGACCCTCGGCGACGACCAGAGCCGGGGTCGGTTTTTTTTTTCCTCCCCTTTTTTTTCCCCCCCATACTAATTTTCGGTTTTTCATACAAACTTCGATGGGGATTTCGGGGGGGAAGGCGACGTCCCAGAGTCTCGTCGCCATAGACGATATCGTTCGGGCTGGCCTCGGGACCCCGGACCGGGTGGTGGTTTTTTTTTGGACATTTTTTTTTCACCCCCTACATCAGAGCTGCCCAAGAGACGGGGTTTGTTTGTTCCACGGAATTCGGAAATCGCGAAAAGTGATGATGGGGATGTTTAGAGGGGGCGAGGAGGCACCGGAAAAAATGCGAAAGTGGACCGGAGAGTAGACCATCAGCGACATGGGGTACTGCCCGCGGAAACGGTAAGAGATAGCGGGGGGGTGCTCGACCAAATGTCACAGAGGACCCTCGGCGACGACCAGAGCCGGGGTCGGTTTTTTTTTTCCTCCCCTTTTTTTTCCCCCCCCATACTAATTTTCGGTTTTTCATACAAACTTCGATGGGGATTTCGGGGGGGAAGGCGACGTCCCAGAGTCTCGTCGCCATAGACGATATCGTTCGGGCTGGCCTCGGGACCCCGGACCGGGTGGTGGTTTTTTTTTTGGACATTTTTTTTTTCACCCCCTACATCAGAGCTGCCCAAGAGACGGGGTTTGTTTGTTCCACGGAATTCGGAAATCGCAAAAAGTGATGATGGGGATGTTTAGAGGGGGGCGAGGAGGCACCGGAAAAAATGCGAAAGTGGACCGGAGAGTAGACCATCAGCGACATGGGGTACTGCCCGCGGAAACGGTAAGAGATAGGGGGGGGGTGCTCGACCAAATGTCATAGAGGACCCTCGGAGACTACCAGAGCCGGGGTCGGTTTTTTTTTTTCTCGACTTTTTTTTCCCCCCCCATACTAATTTTCGGTTTTTCATACAAATTTTGATGGGGATTTCGGGGGGGAAGGCGACGTCCCAGAGTCTCGTCGCCATAGACGATATCGTTCGGGCTGGCCTTGGGACCCCGGACCGGGTGGTGGCTTTTTTTTTTTGGACATTTTTTTTTTCCCCCCCCTACATCAGAGCTGCCCAAGCGACGGGGTTTGTTTGTTCCACGGAATTCGGAAATCGCAAAAAGTGATGATGGGGATGTTTAGAGGGGGGTGAGGAGGCACCGGAAAAAATGCGAAAGTGGAAATTGGAGCTGTTCTGGACCGAGTACCCCTACTGCCCGCGGAAACGGTAAGAGATAGGGGGGGGGTGCTCGACCAAATGTCACAGAGGACCCTCGGCGACGACCAGAGCCGGGGTCGGTTTTTTTTTCCTCGACTTTTTTCCCCCCCCCATACTAAATTTCGGTTTTTCATACAAACATTGATGGGGATTTCGGGGGGGAAGGCGACGTCCCAGAGTCTCGTCGCCATAGCCGATATCGTTCGGGCTGGCCTTGGGACCCCGGACCGAGTGGTGGCTTTTTTTTTTTGGACATTTTTTTTTCCCCCCCCTACATCAGAGCAGCCGAAGGGAAGGGGTTTGTTTGTTCTACGAAAGTCGGAATTCGGAAAAAGTAATGATGGTGATATGTAGAGGGGGGGCGGAGGCACCGGGAAAAATACGAAATTGGACCGGAGAGTAGACCATCAGCGACATGGGGTACTGCCCGCGGAAACGGTAAGAGATAGCGGGGGGGTGCTCGACCAAATGTCACAGAGGACCCTCGGCGACGACCAGAGCCGGGGTCGGTTTTTTTTTCCTTGACTTTTTTTCCCCCCCCCATACTAATTTTCGGTTTTTCATACAAACTTTGATGGGGATTTCGGGGGGGAAGGTGGGGGGTTGAGGGGGAAGTTGGGAAAAAGTGGGGGGTGAGGGGGAAGTTGAAAAAAGGTGGGGGGGTGAGGGGGAAGTTGAGAAAAGGTGGGGGGTGAGGGGGAAGTTGGGAAAAAGTGGGGGGAAGGTGGGGAGTGAGGGGGAAGTTGGGAAAAAGTGGGGAGAAAGGGGGGGGGTGAGGGGGGAAGTTGGGGAAACGTGGGGGTGAGGGGGGAAGTTGAAAAAAGATGGGGAGGGTGAGGGGGGAAGTTGAAAAAAGGTGGGGGGTGAGGGGGGAAGTTGGGGAAAAGTGAGGGGAAGGTGGGAGGGTGAGGGGGGAAGTTGGGGAAACATAAGGGGTGAGGGGGGAAGTTAGGAAAAAGTGGGGAGGTGGGGGGTTGAGGGGGGAAGGTGGGGGGGTGAGGGGGGAAGTTGGTAAAAGGTAGGGGGAAGGTGGTGGGGTGAGGGGGAAAGTTGGTAAATGGTGGGGGGAAGGTGGGGGGTGAGGGGGAAGTTGGGGAAAGGTAGGGGGAAGGTGGGGGGTGAGGGGGAAGTTGGAAAATGTTGGGGGGAAGGTGGGGGTGAGGGGGAAGTTAGAAAATGGTGGGGGAAGGTGGGGGGTGAAGGGGGAAAGTTGGGAACAGGTGGGGGTGAGGGGGAAGTTGAAAAAGGTGGGGGGTCAGGGGGAAGTTGAAAAAAGGTGGGGGTGAGGGGGGAAGTTGGGAAAAGGTGGGGGGGTGAGGGGGGAAGTTGGGAAAAGGTGGGGGGGTGAGGGGGGAAGTTGGGAAAAAGTGGGGGGAAGGTAGGGGGAAGGTGGGGGGGTGAAGGGGGAAGGGGGGGGTGAGGGGGGAAGTTGGGAAAAGGTAGGGGGAAGGTGGGGGGGTGAGGGGGGAAGTTGGTAAAAGGAATGGGGAAGGGGGGGGTGAGGGGGGAAGTTGGGAAAAGGTAGGGGGAAGGTGGGGGGGTGAGGGGGAAGTTGGTAAAAGGTAGGGGGAAGGTGGGGGGTGAGGGGGAAGTTGGAAAATGGTGGGGAGAAGGTGGGGGGGTAGGGGGAAGTTGGAAAATGGTGAGGAGAAGGTGGAGGGGTGAGGGGGAAGTTGGAAAATGGTGTAAGGAAGGTGGGGGAGTGAGGGGGAAGTTGAAAAAAGGTGGGGGTGAGGGGGAAGTTGAAAAAGGTGGGGGGTGAGGGAGGAAGTTGGGAAAAGGTGGGGGTGAGGGGGAAGTTGAAAAAAGGTGGGGGGTGAGGGGGGAAGTTGGTAAAAGGTGGGGGGGTGAGGGGGGAAGTTGAAAAAAGGTGGGGGGGTGAGGGGGAAGTTGGGGGATGTTGGGAAAAAGTGGGGAGAAGGTGGGGGGTGAGAGGGGAAAGGTGGGGGATGAGGGGGAAGTTGGGGAAACGTAGGGGTTGAGGGAAGAAGTTGAAGAAAAGTGAGGGAAAGTAATCCCAACCGACAACATTTCTTTGTAGATGACTTTTTCATTATTTCCCAAACTTTTTTTCATGCAATCGGAATTGCGCCGTAAAAGCGAGCCTGCCCCGCTCGCGAGGTGCTTGCACTACGCGCAATAAACAAAACTATCGGCCTTTCACCAAATCCAAACCGACAAACAATCTACGTAGATGACTTACAATCTACGTAGATGACTTTTTGCATATTTCCCAAAAAAATCGAATTGCGCCGTAAAAGCGAGCCTGCCCCGCTCGCGAGGTGCTTGCACCTCGCGCAATAAAAAAAACTAGTTAATACTATATAAAGCTACAATACCACTGACTCACTGACTGACATAATTAGTTTG
Organism: Ephestia elutella; assembly: GCA_018467065.1. Taxonomy (NCBI): domain Eukaryota; kingdom Metazoa; phylum Arthropoda; class Insecta; order Lepidoptera; family Pyralidae; genus Ephestia; species Ephestia elutella. The sequence goes on along the minus strand of JAEMBS010000147.1, from coordinate 4,175 downwards.
TTCTACGAAAGTCGGAACTGGGATAAAGTGATGATGAGGAAGTGTGGAGGGGGGGGAGGAGGCACGGGGAAAAATACGAAAGTGGAACTTGGAGCAGTTCCCGACTGACTAAGGGTACTGCCTGCGGAAACTATAACAGATAGGTGGGGGGTGCTCGACCAAATGTCATAGAGAACCCTGGGCGACTACCACAGCCGGTGTTAGTTTATGGTTTTTTTGACTTTTTTTTTTTTTCATACAAACTTGACTGGGGATTTTTAGGGGGAAAACGGACTCGTACGGGGTCACCGTCATAGACAATATTGTAGGGGGTGACCGTAAGACCCCCGACTGACAGGTGTTTTTTTTTTTTTTTAATTTTTTTTTTCGAAAATTTTTGTATGGGCCAGCCGAGTCACCAGCCGGGGAGCCGAGGCCGAAGGCCGAGGCTCCGCGGCAAGCGAGGCCGGAGGCCGAGCTGCGTTTAAATCGAGGGCTGGGGGGGCAGGAGCGAGGCCGAAGGCCGAGCTCCCAGCCGCGCAAGCGAGGCCGAAGGCCGAAGCTTGCGCCCGCGAGGCCGCAGGCCGAGCTGCGTCCAGGCGAGGCCGAAGGCCGAGCTCCGTCTCGTGCGAAAAGAATTGGGCGAGGCCGCAGGCCGAGCCATCCGTGTTTATGGATGACCTGTTCATTTCATCCCGAACCCCCAGTAACCAGCCGGGGAGCCGAGGCCGAAGGCCGAGGCTCCGCGGCAAGCGAGGCCGAAGGCCGAGCTGCGTTTAAAACGAGGGCTGGGGGGGGCAGGAGCGAGGCCGAAGGCCGAGCTCCCCCCCCCCAGCCGCGCAAGCGAGGCCGGAGGCCGAAGCTTGCGCCTGCGAGGCCGCAGGCCGAGCTGCGTCCAGGCGAGGCCGAAGGCCGAGCTCCGTCTCGTGCGACAAGAATTGGGCGAGGCCGAAGGCCGAGCCATTCATGGATGACGTGATGACGACAACTCATACCTCAAGTCACCAGCCGGGGAGCCGAGGCCGAAGGCCGAGGCTCCGCGGCAAGCGAGGCCGCAGGCCGAGCTGCGTATATGAATCCGAGAGGCGAGGCGAGGCCGGAGGCCGAGCCCCTCCTCCAGCCGGGGCAAGCGAGGCCGAAGGCCGAGCTTGCGCCGCCAGCGAGGCCGTAGGCCGAGCTGCGTTTAAACAGCAAGAGCAAAAGCCAGAGCAGCCTTTCGGCTCTTCACCTAATCCCAACCGACAACATTTCTTTGTAGATGACTTTTTCATAATTTCCCTAAAGATTTTCAACCTTTCGGAACTGCTTTTTTATAATTGCCCTGCACAGCACGCGAGGTGCTTGCACCTCGCGCAGCACGCGACATCTAGTTTAGTATTATATGTTCCGAGCATTTCGAGGAAAATAATTTCTTGATTTCGACACACTTTTTTTATAATAAAATATTACGTTAATTTTTGATTAAAATAATAACACTATAAATCCGCGAAACAATATAGAAGAAAGAAAATCTATTTTATTATTCTGAGTTTGTATGAAAATTTGATCTATCGATATCGATATTGTGTTGCAATAATCAATCCGCTACTGCACTAATCGAGTAGCACTAGGAATACTTTCATTTGACGCTAATTTAAACCCTATTCTCTTTGATTTATGGGTCATAGTTGCTCAAAAGTTTTGAAACGCCATCTATTGTCGAGTGGCGGAATTTTTTCTTCAGTCGACGTTGGACTTTAAAACGTCTTATGTACGTTCTTGTACAGTACAAATTAAGCCATATGTCGAAGACTTAAGGTACTTGTTTGTCCGATATAGTCGCATTGACTTAATACATTTTGATAAAATAAAAATGACCAATAAAGCTCATTGTTCATCTGTAGTGTAGTGTATGATTTATAACTTAAATGTGTGAGTTTGGCGACCACGGTTCACTTACTAATTTTATCAAGTAACACTTCCACTCTTATTCATATTTCCGTGGACGCTACCATACCACCACGGAAATATGAATAAGAGTGGAAGTGTTAAGTAGGCGTGGCGCGGTCGCCACAAGTAAGCAATGCATTGCTAACAAACACGGCTCGTCATTCTAGTTGTGTTCTGACTTCGCGCTGAGTAGTTTGTTCGTGACATTGAATTCTCGTCGAAATTCCCTCGTCAAAATGCCATTTTGTTCTATTTTAGAGTGCAAAAATAACAGTAGCAAAATTAATCTTAAAAATGGAGGTGTTTCGTACCACAGGTGAGTAATATTTCGTTTGTTTTCTTTAAAATAAAAGTTCAATAATGATAATAAAAACTTTAAAATATTATTTGTTAAAAGTTACCTTAATGTCATTTATATAAGGTCGATTTTGTCATTAACGCGTGCTCCTCTGTTCTTCCCGAAACGTCTATGCTACTCGATTAGTGATGTACCTAGTAAGGTAATGTTTTGGATTTTATCGATATATTTTGTTTACATTGTATGAAATATTAATTTTAAGGTTTCCCAAAGATCCTGATTTTAAAGAAAAATGGATAGATGCAACTGGCAGAGTTGTTTGGATGACAACTAATTTAGTACTATATGTTCCGAGCATTTCGAGGAAAATAATTTCTTGATTTCGACACACTTTTTTTTTTTATAACAAAATATTACGTTAATTTTTGATTAAAATAATAACACTATAAATCCGCGAAACAATATAGAAGAAAGAAAATCTATTTTATTATTCTGAGTTTGTATGAAAATTTGATCTATCGATATCGATATTGTGTTGCAATAATCAATCCGCTACTGCACTAATCGAGTAGCACTAGGAATACTTTCATTTGACGCTAATTTAAACCCTATTCTCTTTGATTTATGGGTCATAGTTGCTCAAAAGTTTTGAAACGCCATCTATTGTCGAGTGGCGGAATTTTTTCTTCAGTCGACGTTGGACTTTAAAACGTCTTATGTACGTTCTTGTACAGTACAAATTAAGCCATATGTCGAAGACTTAAGGTACTTGTTTGTCCGATATAGTCGCATTGACTTAATACATTTTGATAAAATAAAAATGACCAATAAAGCTCATTGTTCATCTGTAGTGTAGTGTATGATTTATAACTTAAATGTGTGAGTTTGGCGACCACGGTTCACTTACTAATTTTATCAAGTAACACTTCCACTCTTATTCATATTTCCGTGCGGGTAACGATCACGTTTAGAAACGGACACATAACTTATTTGACGTTTAAGTAAAAATAACTAGGTACGTACGTTACAGAACGCACTCTAAATAATAAGTTACTCGACCAATTGAAAACGTCAGGTAATCTGAATGTAAACAGAGACACACTATAAAGAAAGCAATGTAATAGAATGAGACAGGTGCATTTAGCATTTCGCCCTGTTAATTAGTAGCATTTTTCGTTATTTTAGGTGATTGCGAAACTGTCAATTGAGTTCATTCATTGATGTGTTTTTATATTTATTTTCCTAATTTTAAGTAATTTTGTGTAAAAATTTATATTTTATCGAAGCAGTTCAATTAATTTATTTCCAAGAACTGTTTGTCACACACGGAACAAGTCAGCATACTGTAAGAAAATGGAAGATATATTTCAGTGGTGCAGGGAAGGAAATGCTCTGCAAGTGAGAGTTTGGCTGGATGATACTGAACATGATATGAATCAGGGGTAAGTTACGATATTTCGCATAATCTCGACACATAAGCAGGCCATATGGATGTCAGGTTGACCCATATTTGGCTTTGGTACACGCCCACCATGATTTCATGGTCTTAGCAAGCAATAGGTACCTATGTGTCAGCGTTCACGTACTAATAGGGAAATAAACTCCATTTATTCCTACCAGTCCTATCATGTAAACAATCTTCACACTACTTTTTGTTGAATTTTGTTGAAAATAAATCAAATATTAGTTCAAACCTAAATATTCTAAAGTAAAACATTTATTAACCACGAAAGTAATTTCCTAAAAAGTCTATTTTAATTTATATTGTTGTAAAATCATAAAAAGACATGGTAAGATTGCTGACATGATAGGACTGGTAAGAATAAATGGAGTTTACGTTTCTAATTAATCGAATCGGCTCTACTGTAACACATCTGACAGTGAGTTGGGCTTCCATATTTTTTTGTGTATAGATAATCACAAAATAAGCCTCTCTGCAAAATTTCAAGTTGTGTTCCGAAATAGTTTT
>JAEMBS010000146.1:0-51023 GCA_018467065.1 Ephestia elutella | reverse complement strand
TCGGCCTGCACCTGAGAATGAGTCACAGAACGACGAAATGTTTAGTTTGTAACCGTGGCGCCTGTGGTTCGTTTAAGATAGACTTTTTAAACATATTGTGATAACTTTTTTCCTCTAAATTCTAAAGGCCCCCCTTTTGTCGGGATAATTTTTGTTTCGGTTTTGATTTGGAATTTTTATACATCATTTCATCCATTTCTTTCACTCATTTAATTTTCTTTTTAAAATAACAAGCAAATTCATGTATTTCTTATTTTACCTGTTAATATTCCTTTCCTGTTGTTAACTTTCCTTTCTTTTATTTTTATTTCTTTAGTGTGTCCGGATAATTTTTTGTTAAAGGACATTGGTCAAATTTTTTTTAGTTCAAAAATTATACTCGTGTTTTAAGCAGTGATTCTTTTATTTTGAAACCCAAGTTTCACTGCAGTACCTACTTAGTTTATAATACTTTAGGGGTTATTCTTATCTATTGGGGAAGGGATGTTACGTATGTATGCGTGAGTGCTGCGTCACTCTCTTTACTAAATGTCAAATAAAGCCAGTGCGTTGATAGCAGTCTTGTGTTTCACTCGCTTCCTTGCCGCGTATCTATCATGTTCAAAAAATATATTCGTTTGATAATGGTACTACATACCCTGTTGAGTTAGGTACCTACCTAAGCAAGTAGGTAGGTACAACAATCCGATTTGCATTATTGTGACACCCCTACTGACAAAACCCCATTAACCCCATTCGCGTCCATAATCACGACCCTATAGACCCCATAGTACGACCCTAGACACCCCAATATTTGCTAAAATCAGAACCATTCTAATTTCATGACACTACAAGAAAAATATCATAATAAAGAACTTAAATTTTTGCCTATTTTGTTCTTCAAACACTGCTATTTTCTTCTACAAACAATTTTTGGCACTAGAAATAATTTAAATTACCGAAAAAATAAAGTTTTGAAGCCGTTATTTTTATGTGTTTCGACACAGTTACACAAATGGCGTTTATTTTTAATTTGACATTGACAAATCGACTGAATATTGCCAGAATATAAAGTTAAGATTGCAAGCTTTAAAATAAAATGCGCCTACAAGTATTTTAATAATTAACGAACGTGTCGTAAGGCGGCAAACAAAATCCTAACTTTGTACCTATTGTCACCCACGACCCTAGTCTCCCCGTTTTACGTACAGCGCCAAACCGGTTTATACCGGCTCGGCGCCACTCAGCGGGGTGCGAAATGTCGTGTTCGCGGCGTTCGCGCAGCGTTCCTGATTTGTTCCATGTTTGTTCCTTTTTCGGCCGTGTTCTGTCGTTTTGAGTTTTGAAATAAATAAACACAACAAAAAGAATTTGAAATAAATATATCGGTTTGATTTAATACGCGGAGAGGTCCCGCGTCTTTTGATTGTTAATTAGTTTGAGTTATATTTGTGAATTTCCTGTTTGTTAAATAACTATTAAGTTTGTGTTTGTGTAACCCGTTATTGTGACTTTTTCCTGTGAGATGTGACGCGTGGCTGGTCGCTCACATCTATCTGTTGCCGAGCCAACTTCGGGAAGAAATCTATTTATTTGTTCTGGGGAATTGAGATCTCATGGGTTAGGTAGGGTGATTAGGGATCCCACCTTTCCGAAGACACTCAAGATTGGATCCGAAGAGAAGGAAGATTAAGTTGGTAAGTGGACCCTTGAGCTTGTGGGTGGTTGTATTTATTAAGTTAGGTTTAATATACAGGGTTCTGTAGTTCCCGTTATAAACTATGGTGGTAGCAGTCTGCGTATAGATTAAGTTAGTTTAGGTTTTAGTCGGACAGACGTAGTGCCGGGTCGAGGTTTTTACCGGTACTTTTTTTACCCGGTAAATTTTTCGGTACCGAACCCTCCCGCCATTTCGTTTGCCCGGATTCTCTGCGCACATTTTCTGGTAGCAGAGCGTAGTTTATCTACCCTCTATTTGTTCGTTTGTAAAAGATAATTATTTGTAAAAAATATTAGATTTTACGTAGTTTGTTTATATAAGAACTTATATAGATTGATTGTTTGATTTTAGATATTTGTAACCTTTTGCATTTGTTTCCGGGTTTGTGCCATTCTCATTCCTACCGCGGCTTTGCGTATTGTAGTTTGATTTTGTTTTTTATTTACCTTTTATCTTTTTTTATTTTTGTCTGTTTGTTTGTGACTTGACGCGATGGCGAAGGTCTCCAATGCTAGGGCGACACTCGCCAACGAATTGAGATGGTTTGTGACGGCCGGAGGACTCATGTCCCGGAAGGACAGGGAGGGCGCCATACTGCTAAGAGCGGATCACCTCCACTCACGATTGATTAGCGCGGAAGCGGCCATGGTGGTGCTTACCGAAGCCGAACTTGCCCCGGAGGTCTACGCAGGTCACATGGCGGACATGGACCAGATCCTGAGTCTGCACGATGATATCGCGGAGGCGGCGACCGCAATAAGGGGCGAGACAGGCTGGCGGACCAGCCCCTCGCACACCTGTTAGACAGGAAGGACCAGCGGTTACTGGTCGGCTCCCCACCCTTCAGCTGTCCCACTTTGGGGGTAGGATGGAGGAGTGGGTAGCATATAAAAATATGTTTGAGTCCCTGGTCGTAGCACGACAGGATTTGTCGAAGGCCCAGAAGATGGCCTACCTCCTCTCCACTCTTGAGGGTGAAGCGCGGTCGCTCATCCAGCACCTCCGGGTGGAGAGACGACCAGTACGACACGGCTTGGGAGTTTCATTTATTTATTTCATTTATTCATTCATTGCATTACATTTGGTTTCACTAAAAGTAAATACAAAATGCACCTTGTCAGGCATTGCAATGGGAGGGAGGTAGACGTTTATTTGGCGTTCAAATATTCGGTAACCGAGTAAAAAGGGTTGTCAATGAGGTGATTTTTAAGAATTTTATAAAACTTTTTATTATTTGTCTCATCTTTTATATTTTTTGGTAATTTATTGTAAACTTTCACGGACATGGAATAGGGTCCGGAGCTATGAAGTTTAAGTTTTGAATCTATTTGGATTATGTCATTTGGTCTTCTTGATTGATAACGGCGGGGGATGTCATTATTTGTGCGATATAGACTAGGATTTTTTCTTATAAATTTACAAAGTTCAAAAATGTATATATTAGGTATAGTTAATATTTTTAGTTTAGCAAAGTGTTGTCTACAGCTCTCACGCTGCCCGATGTTTGTCAGTATTCTGATACATTTTTTCTGAAGCACCAATATATCGTGTACGTCTGTGCTGTCGCCCCACATTATAATACCGTAGCTCAGCCATGCTTGTGCGTAAGCAAAATAGGCAGTGAGTGCGGTTTGAATGTCGGTAGATTTTTTAAGTTCACGAAAATGCGTAAATAAACTGGGATAACTTCTTTTTTATTTTTTGTATGTGTGCTTTCCAGGTTATGTGGGTATCAAGGACAACACCAAGCAGGGTGAAAGATGGGACACACTCTAATAATATGTTCTTGTAATTAAATTTAATGTCAAGTGTTTGTTTCTGATAAGGTCTAAATTCCATGATTTTTGTTTTTGAAAAATTAATGTCCAAGTTATGATCATCCATCCATCGCGTAATTTCGTCAATTGTGGATGTCAGATTTTTGTTTAAATTGTCGTTGTCATTACATGCTAGAATAAGAGAGAAATCATCCGCAAACATGACGCAAGATTCGTCAATATTTTTCGGAAGATCATTTATATATATTAAGAATAATAAACACCCGAGGACGCTACCCTGTGGTATGGAATCATTTACTTTTATTTTTTTCTGATCTGACTAAAGATATTTCTCGCGATTTTTCATCTACGTATTCTATTTCCACATACTGTTCCCGGCTATTTAGGTAAGATGTAAACCATTTATGAGGCAATCCCCGTACCCCTATGCCATACAGTTTCTCCAGTAGGATACTAAACTTTACTTTTTCATAAGCTTTAGTCATGTCAAAAAATACTCCAACTGCATATTTTTGTTGATTTAATATATTTAATACTCTGTCTACGAATTTGAAGCATGCTAGTGTTGTCGACCTATTTCTTCTGAAGCCATTTTGGGAATCGTCAAAAATATTATATTTTTCGCAAAATGAATAAAGGCGTACGCACATTGCCCTTTCAAAGATTTTTGATATAACTGGCAGTAAAGATATCGGCCGATAGTTCATGGGATCCGTTTTTTTGTTTTTCTTATGTTTTGGTTTTAGTATGCCTTTTTTTAGTGCGTCAGGGAAAATACCTTGGGTGAATGATTGATTTATAAGAAGCGTTAACGGAAACGATAGCTCATTTATACAAGTCTTTATAAGTGTGGTAGGTATTTCATCGATACCGACGCTAGTCTTATTTTTAAGTGAACGGATTATTTGTTTTACCTCACGTTCATCGACTGGTCGAAGGTACATGGAGTTTTCGGTAGGGTTTAGTACGGGTCGTCCGCGCGGTATCCGTCGCGGCCGCGGCGGTGACTGTGACGTCGTCGGCGCCGGCGCATGTGCCCCGCCCCCGCGCTGTTTGTGATCCCGGCAGATGCAAAAATTGTATTGAATTTGTTCGCTACGAGTCTTGGATCGGTCGTTATCTTATCTTGAATAGATAATTTTATGTTTTGTTTACACTTTTTATTTTGCTTATTTTTTTGTTCCCTTATTATATTCCACATGCATTTGGTTTTTGTTACTTGCTCTTGTCATTCTATTTATATGTTGAATCTTTTTAGATTTGTAAATAGTTCGTTTTAGAGTTTTTTCATATAATTTGTAGTGATTTAAAAGGATTTTATTTTTTGAATAATTAGCGTGTATTTTTAGTAGTCGCTTGTTTTTACAAGATTGTCTTATTCCTTTGGTTAGCCAAGGGTGTTGATTTTTAGTTCCTATTTTAATTTTTTTAATTTGTATACAGAGATTTAATATTTCATTTAATTTATTGTTTAATATGTTATAATTATCATTTACATTTTTTCTACAGAAATATAATTTTTCCAATTAATATTTTGCAAACACTTCTTAAATTTTTGTATATTTAGATTATTGAAACATCGTTTTTTTACTATCCAAAAATTCTGTTTTTTTGTTTGAGTTGTTCAGAATCATTTTTTAAATGTAAAATTGTGCCTTTATGATCTGAAAAACCGAATTCTTGAACAGAGGTGTGCATGTTTTGTGTAAAATTTGTAAAAATAAGATCTATTCCAGTAGCTGTATTTTTTGTAATGCGTGTATACTCTTTTGTATTATATTGTCTAAAATTATATTCAAGCATTAAATTTATAAGATTTCTTGTCTCTTTACAATCAATTAAAACATCTATGTTAAAATCACCGCCAATGACTACGCGTCGCTTATTAAATTTTTTTTCTATGTAATCAAGCAATAAGTTTAATTGTTTTTGAAATATGTCTTCCTCTCTCCCGTTCCAATATAATGTTATTAATATAATGTCAAGCTTAACAATATTTATAGCACATAGTTCAATTACAAATTCTATTGACAGATTTGAAATGTCCTTTATTTCTTGGTACTCCACGTCGTTTTGTATTAGGATGCCTACACCGCCGCCCTCGTGGATTTTTTCGATGATACGCTGCAGCCAAATGGTAGTTGTCAAATTTTAGAGTTATTGATTTTTCTTCATTTGACCAGGTTTCTGAGATGCCGATTGCTATGTAGGGGTTTTTTTTTTGTTCTTCAAGAAAAGCTTCGAAATCATCTCGCTTATTAAATATACTCTGCATATTTTGGAATAAAAATATTATATTCTTGAACTGCGGGAGGGACGAAAGGAATGCCGAGTTGTTGATGATGACTCATTTTGGGTCGTTATGTCAGTTGAACTATTAGATCTAAATTTATGTTCTAAATCTTCTTCGCTAAACTCTATTAGTTTTCCTTCTATATATAGCTTATTGTTTTTTATTACCGCATATTTCCCTTTATTTCGTGCCCGAAACATTTCTTCTTGAAGGATTTTCCTTGTTTTTAATGCCTTTCCTTCCATGAACTGGGACACATATAAACCGGTGCCCGTAAAGTGATGGTTATTATTCAGTATATATCTAGTCATTTTTTTGCTAATTAACTCAATCTTTTAATGGACGGGTTTTATTATTATTGAATCTGCCTATTCTGCGGGTTTCTTCAATATACCCGAGTAGGTCTATATGAAGAATGTTGTAAAAGACCTCAGAGACTCTGCTATGTAGGTCGTATTCCGATTCTTTATTATACTCCTGTAGGCCATACAATACTATAGTCTTATTATTGTCATCAGATAGCGGCAGTTGCCTTGGGCTGTTTGCCTTGCCCTCAGATGGCGGCGATTGTCCTTGGCTGTTTACTTTAGTTACAATTTCTTTAATTTCTTTTATTAGTGTTTCGTTTTCTTGTCTTAACTTTTCTAATTTGTCATTTATCTCTTCTATTTCCTTTTTTCTAAGATTGTTTTGTTTTTGTAGTGATTTTGTATCTTTATTTATTTCTTCTTTTAGTTGTAATATTGCGTTATTAATTTCAATTGAAATTGTGCTTTTTAGGTCCAAGATTATTGTTCTGTTGTTTTCTTTTAGCTGTAAAGAAATCAGGTCGCTTATGTTTTGAAGAGTCAATTCCAGATTTTCTATGGCAAACTTCTTTACATAAGGTGTCTCCCAGGATACTGGTATCTTCAGAGCTTATGGAGTCATTTATTGGGGTATGTTTTTTATTTCTTGTCGTTATGTTACTGGATTCTGGTAGGGGGCAATGAGCGTTGGTGTCCTGTTGGTTGCAATGACGTATGGGGGTATTGGAGTTTCCTCCTTTTGGTATTTTACAATAGCAGGCTGGGCAGCGCCATCCCTGTTTTATGTTCACTCGTCATTGTGTTATAGAATCTCTTACTTGATACATTTGCACACTCTAGATCATAACGCTCATTGCACAGGGAGCAGTCTAAAAATTCTTTGTTTGTGATTTCACGATTGCATCCTGAACATTTATTTTGTATTGTTGCCATTTTATAGTTTTTTTATTATAACAATTATTTATGGTGAACTTTCATAGAGAAAAAAAGTGCGGCAGTATCAAAATAAATTAAGAAATGGCTAATAGTGTCCTCTAGCGGCTGTTTTGTTAAACACGCAAGAATTCAATACTTGGCAATTTAATTGTATCACTTGCGAGATGCAGATGGCGCTGTTATTTTACTTGTGGTATTTGTTTTATCTCGTTAGATCTTCAATAGATGGCGCCGGAAAAAATGGTAGCATGAATATGAATTTGCGTTTTTGATGTGCTTAGTAAGAAATTTTGTACATTGTATTATTTTAGAATTTGCCGAATTTTGATCTCACTTAATTCTAAAAATAGTTTTTCAAGATGCTGTTTATCATAAAAGTTTGGTTTTGCACTTTTTAAGTCACTTTTTCGATAGTTCACTGTTTCTTGTTTATCACTGTTTTTGTTATTAGTCGCACGATCTTTCTTGAAGATAACACTTGCACTGTCTTATATTTCTCCTATGAGCTAGTTTATAGTCTTTATTTATAATTTCACTCAGTGGTTCTATTTTTTTTAAATAATATTTATACGAGACTATTGTTATCGCGCGGAGCTAGCGCCCTCAGTCAGAGTTATTGAACTCCCGCTATCAAAACTTACGTTTGTTAGCGGATGCGCACGCCGCACAGTTGATGGCCCTGCCCAAGGTGGCCAACAGGGCACAGTTGCGCCTGCAGTTGCTCACGCCCGTTACAGTGGCCTGTAACGCGCTCCGCTACACTGGGGCTGCCGGTGGACCAATGGTCCTTTTTGCTGGTGCACATTGTATTGGGCAAATTACCCAATGACATCCGCTCGCGATTTGAGCGCGAGAATGCGGAACGGGATAGCACCACCCTACCAACATTCACTGACTTGGTGAAGTTTTTGGAGTTTGAGGCACGGGCTGCTGAGAATACCATGACGGACTCAGCGCCATCCAGAGCGCCTGAACGTAGGCCCTTGGAACCCTCATGGCGAGGGAAGCCCCAACAGGGACGGCAACCGCCACCGCGTGGAGCTAGTGCGCGGGTTGCACACACGGCAGCAGTCGCGAGGGACGCGGACTGCCTGCAATGTGGCCGGATGGGCCACAGCCTGCTGCAATGCAGGGACTGGCAGAGACTGCCAGTACAAGATAGGCGCCGCATGGCAAAGCGGCATGAACTTTGCTTTTATTGTTTGGGCAGTCACTATGCACGTGACTGTCCCAGTGCCATACCATGCAGTGCATGCCGTGGGCGGCACCACGCGATGCTCTGCATGAACCGGAACGGGGATGGCACCCGGATGTTGAGGCAGGGGTCCCCTATGGGCGGGGGCGCTCCTGCGCGAAGCCCTCCACCATCGGACGGAGGACGCGGCTTCGCTCGTCGCACCCCCCCTCGGGAGGGGGGTCGCGTACCTGCGCGGGTCTTGGCGGACCGGGACCACGCGCCTCAAGGTCATGGCCAGTATGTGGCTGGCCAGGCCCCGGATAGGGCCCCCATGGGCGGGGGCCCTAGATCGGACGTGAGAGTGGGGACACCCCTCTCCACGCGGGTTACCAATGCCCAACACATGCAGCCGCAGCGGTTTTCTCCGCCGCTGCACGAGTACCCACGGCTGGAGTACCACCCGCCGTACCATATGTATGGCCGGGCCGCGGGTTATGCCCCCCCTCAGGTAGGGATGTGCACTCGCCCGCCATACTATCCGGGTCAGTGGCGCGCCCCTGGTTTGGAGAGAGTGGGGAGCCCGTAACTAGCTTGCTCCCTTGCTGGGAGAGAGCCGCGGACGGTTCTGCTCCCTACCGCGGTGGTCCGCGTATGGGGTCGTAGGGGGGAAGCCATTAATTTGAGAGCTCTGTTGGACTCAGGGGCTCAAAGCAGTTTGGTTACTACTCGAGTGGCACGCCAGTTAGGTTTAGTCGTGGAAGACTCGCCTGTGCCACTTCTTGGAGTTGGTGGCATACAAGTGAAGTGTCTGACGGGCCAGACACTTGTCACCTTTTCTTCGCTGAAGTCCTCCACAATGAGGATCACGACTTCGGCTTAGTAATGGATACCATTGCGGGTTGGCACCCCTCGACAGACATACCGCCGGGTGTGTTGTCTTTGGTTTCGGGTCTGGATTTGGCCGACCCCTTTGTTTTTCATCCCGGCCCAGTGGACTTGCTCCTGGGCTCGGACGTATTGGGTTGGATTTTGTTGGGTACCCAGAAAGCTCTGGGTTCGTCTTCACTGATGGCAGTGTCTACTATCTTTGGTTTCGCCCTGATGGGCCCTGTGTTTGATAATAGCACCGTGGAGGAGCCACCGGTCGTCGCATCAGCGTCCTTGGCCAAGACCATGCAAAGGTTTTGGGAGGTGGAGGAGCCACCTATGAGTTCCAGGATGGATCCGGAACACGCTGAGTGCGAAGCCTTCTTTCGATCAACCACGGAGAGGTTGCCCTCCGGTCGGTTTGTAACTAGATTACCATTTGTTGCTACACGTCCTAGCCTAGGGCAAAGTAGGGCGCTTGCGGAGAAACGACTGCTGTCCATGGAGCGACGTATGCAGCGTGACCACGTACTTCGCGATAAATATATTGAATTTATGCGCGAGTACGAGGATTTGGGTCACATGTCTCCGGCTCGAGTTGATTGGAGCTCAACTGAGCATTATTTTTTGCCCCACCACGCGGTGGTGAAGGCCTCAACGGGCAAGTTTCGGACTGTCTTTGATGGGTCCGCACCCACTTCGAACGGAGTTTCGTTGAATCTATGTTTGCATTCAGGTCCCAAATTGCATAGGGACATAATTGACATCATCTTGAACTTTAGAAGACATCAAGTGGTTTTTGGTGCGGACATCCGGATGATGTTCCGCCAGACAGTCATACATCCTGAGGACAGGCGATTCCAGTTGATACTCTGGCGTGAGCGCCCTGAGGATCCTGTGACGGTGTATGAACTCAATACGAACACGTATGGTTTGAAATCTAGTCCCTATATCGCCATCAGATCATTGCTTGAATTGGCAGAGCGGGAACGGATCCGCTTTCCCCGTGGGGCTTCCGTGCTGTCACGTGACTTGTATGTTGATGACGTGTGCACCGGAGCCCAAAGTATTGAGGAGGCCCTCCTACTGCGGGATGAATTGATTGAAATATTGAAAACGGGTGGCTACGAGCTACGTAAGTGGTTGTCCAATGAGCCTAGAGTTCTAGAAGGGATCCCGCAGGATCACCAACAGAACCCTCACCTGTTTGAGGATGTGGATGATCCCAACAGGATAGCGGTGCTGGGCATGCAGTACCAGCCGCTAACCGATATTTTTACATTCCAAGTGGACTTGGAAATACCAAAGGTCTGGACTAAGAGAACGGTGTTGTCAGTAATAGCTCGTATGTTTGATCCAAGCGGTTGGATCAGTCCAGTAATATTCTCTGCGAAGTGTCTTCTTCAGAGACTTTGGACTTTGGGCGTCTCGTGGGACGAGCCGCTGTTTGGCTCTCCATTGGATGATTGGCTCGAGTTGTTTTCATCGATTAAGGAAGTCAATCGGATTGCCTTGCCTCGTCGAATATTGCCACCCGGGAAATATCGAGCCAGCCTGCATGGCTTTTGTGACGCGTCGGAGCGAGGCTACGCCGCGTCAGTCTATATGCGGACAGTTGACGCCGATGGCCGGGTCAATGTCTCGCTTTTGTTAGGGAAGAGCAAGGTCGCCCCCATCAGGACTAGGCTGACTATTCCCAAGCTTGAGTTGAGTGGAGCTCACCTTCTCTCTAAATTGTTGCATCACGTTGCATGTGAGCTGGCGGCCACGGTCGAGATACGGGACATCTTCGCCTGGTCGGATAGCCAGGTCGCGCTTGCATGGTTGCGCGCGGCCCCACATACCTTGGAGGTTTTTGTGGGAAATCGGGTTTCCCAAATCCAGAATATCGGAATTGATATAACATGGAGACATGTGCCGGGAGAGCTTAACCCAGCGGACTGTGCTTCCCGAGGTTGTACGGCACCAGAATTGGTGTCACACCCGCTCTGGTGGGGTCCAGAGTGGCTGATGGGATCAGAAACATCTTGGCCTGTCTGTCAGACAGATGTTACTTCTTTGAGTTTGACTGGGCTTCGTGTACATGCTGTAGTCGCTGAGACGACGTCGGAGCCGGATTGGCTACTTGCTCGGTATAGCAGTTTGGATAAGCTTCTGGGTGTTACCAGTTGGATTAAGCGTTTCATACATAATTGTAGAAACCCACAGGCAAAGCGGTTGGAGCCGATTGCAGGTGCAGAAGAGCGCCGGAGCGCATTGTTGCATTGGGTCCGTGTCGTGCAGACCGGACGGTTTGAGTCAGAGCTTCGTATTTTGCGCGACGGACGCGCTAAGTTGAAGGGCGCGGTCGCTCGTTTGAACCCGTACATCGACTCGGATGGGCTTCTTCGGGTTGGAGGCAGGCTCCGGAAGGCGGATCTTCCATATGAGACTCGCCATCCTCTGTTGTTGCCCAAGGGCGGACCCTTGGTGCAGCTTTTGGTGTCTGATCGACACATTCGTAACGCCCATGCTGGGTGCAATGCTTTGCTGGCTATTTTGCAACGCGAATTTTGGATTTTGTCTGCCCGAAGAGCAATCCGTAGTGTCCTGTTTCGATGTATTGCATGTTATAGGTTGAAGGCATCCACGATGCAACCACAGATGGGTGATTTGCCCGCTGATCGAATCCGACCTTCGAGACCGTTTGACGGCGTTGGAACCGATTTTGCCGGTCCCTTTTCGATCAAGGCTTCTCCCTTTCGTAATGCCCGTATTGTGAAGGGCTATTTGTGCGTATTTGTTTGTTTGGCCACCAAGGCTGTCCATTTGGAGGTGGTGTCGGCTCTGACTACGGAGGCCTTCGTCGCCGCGTTGGATCGCTTTGTTTCGCGTCGAGGTCTACCTTCCCTTATTAGGTCTGATAATGGCACAAACTATAAAGGAACTGTAAATTATCTTAAGGATGTTTCTGTGTTTATTGATAAAAATTGTACTAGTTTAAGTCAAATTGCTGCCCAAAGGGGAATAACCTGGAAGTTTAGTCCCCCAAGTTGCCCCCATTGGGGAGGGATTTTTGAAGCGGCTGTGAAATCCGCAAAGACCCACCTCCGCCGCATTATCGGAGAAACGGCTCTAACTTTTGAAGAGCTGGCCACGGTTTTTTGTAAAGTTGAGGCGGTCCTCAACTCTCGTCCTCTCTGTCCGCTATCTCCAGATCCAAATGACTTGGAAGCTCTCACCCCTGGTCATTTTTTGGTGGGAGGGCCTTTGAATGCCCTGCCCGAATACCCGTGGAAGGATGAACGCGTATATCGGTTGTCGCGTTTTCAAATGTTGCAGCAAATGAGCCAGGACTTTTGGCGTCGCTGGTCGCTTGAATATTTGCATTTGCTGCAGCAGAGAGTGAAGTGGACAGACAGGACTGAGCCTCCCAGGGAGGGTGATTTAGTATTGTTAAAAGAAGCAAATTTGCCCTCATTGCTTTGGCGACGAGCTCGCATATTACGTTTGATTCTTGGCGGAGATGGCACTCCGCGTGTGGCTGAGGTGTTGGTCGACGGTTCGATTTTAAGGAGAGCTGTGACCTCTCTCGCCCGCCTTCCCGTAGAGTAAGCTAGCGGTCTGCTTCTCAGACCGGGACGGGGGGATGTTTGTAATAAAATCTATGTTGTTTTGTCCGTTCGCCGCCGTAATATTCTAGCGCGTGCGGTAGTTTCATATTAGTAGCATCGCGCCGACGCGACGGCGACGGCTAGTCGCGAGCGACCATTTTGAATTAGTATTGTTTGGACAGCGCGCGGGGAGGCCGCGCTGCATGAAATAACTCGTGCTAGGCACGCCATATTGTCCTGTGCTATATCGGTTTGATTTAATACGCGGAGAGGTCCCGCGTCTTTTGATTGTTAATTAGTTTGAGTTATATTTGTGAATTTCCTGTTTGTTAAATAACTATTAAGTTTGTGTTTGTGTAACCCGTTATTGTGACTTTTTCCTGTGAGATGTGACGCGTGGCTGGTCGCTCACATCTATCTGTTGCCGAGCCAACTTCGGGAAGAAATCTATTTATTTGTTCTGGGGAATTGAGATCTCATGGGTTAGGTAGGGTGATTAGGGATCCCCCCTTTCCGAAGACACTCAAGATTGGATCCGAAGAGCAGGAAGATTAAGTTTGGTAAGTGGACCCTTGAGCTTGTGGGTGGTTGTATTTATTAAGTTAGGTTTAATATACAGGGTTCTGTAGTTCCCGTTATAAACTATGGTGGTAGCAGTCTGCGTATAGATTAAGTTAGTTTAGGTTTTAGTCGGACAGACGTAGTGCCGGGTCGAGGTTTTTACCGGTACTTTTTTTACCCGGTAAATTTTTCGGTACCGAACCCTCCCGCCATTTCGTTTGCCCGGATTCTCTGCGCACAGTGTTCCACCTATAGGTACTTAGATGAATATTGAAAGAAATAGTAGGTATCTACAACTGGGTACGGTGGTAAAAAAACGTTTGGATCGTGAATGCATATAATATCCACAGCAGCAGCAGCCACAACAGGCTGTGGGAGTGTAAAGCTGTGTCTGAAGATAGGTCACTCCCAGACAGTGATAAATCCGGTCAGTCATATCCAATTATTGAGCTAGAAATCTATAACGAAAAAAAGATTGCATTAGTAGATACGGGCGCATCAATTTCATGTATATCGGAAAAACTCGCGGGTGAATTAAAGATGAATGTTGATAAAAGTTTTGCGATGAGAGAAGATGTAAAATCTATTTCGGGTTCGTGTATGGATGTACTCGGAAAAATAAATACGTATTTTATAATGAACTCGTGTGCATTTAAGATTGAATTATTGGTAATAAAAAATATCAAGCAAGATATAGTGATTGGAATGGATTTAATGCATAGACATGATGTAATGATTGACATGAAACGTAAGCAAATTGTTAAAACCTCCTGTATTTAGTCCTAGCCGCTAAGAATTTTTAAATTATAAAAATATGTTGCTAAGCGTTGTTGTTGTTCGTTGTCATGTAAACTTTCCTATGTGATAAAAATTACAAGAGATTTACATGGTTATTTTATTCATTGAATATTAATAGTAACATATTGTTTTATCATTGGTTATGGGCCCAGTACTGTAAATCCCTATACCTAGTATGTGTTAATATATTATATTATTTGTGAGTACTTATAGTAAAATAATATTTTACAAAATGGTTGAAAACATCGGAATCGAAAATGTTTCACTAAACAATTTAATTGTAAGTACCGGTTCTAATATGTCTATTGGTAAATTAGAAGGAGTAAATAATTATGCCACTTGGAAATTCCAAATGAAGTTGTTATTGATAGACAATGGTTTATGGGAGTTTGCTTGATGGATCTGGTGATGCAACTAAGAATCCCACGAAAGATCAAAAAGCATATGCAAAGATTTGTTTGAACATTCAACCCATTTGCTACCCACATGTCAAAAATGCAAAGACAGCTTCTGAAGCATGGAAAAACTTAAAATCTGCATATGAGAATGCTGGCATAAATCGTAGACTTTCTTTAAAGAGAAAAACTAGCTCAAATTAAATATGAACAGCATGATTGCATGGATCATTATCTTGGAAATATTATTTCTGTAACGCAAGAGTTAGCTGATATTGGATGCATTATTGATGACGAAGAATTGGCAGAATTGATGTTGATTGGCTTGCCAACTGAGTTTGATCCACTGATCATGGCAATGGAAGCCTCAAACACAAAATTAACTTCTGATTTTGTTAAATGCCAATTAATTCAAAGTGAGTTCAAGAAACAGTCGTCCAGTTCATATTTGGAACCATCCGAAAAGATTTTAATGGCAAAGAACAAATTTGTTCCTATCTGTCACAACTGTCATGTAAAAGGACACATCAAGCCCAAATGTCCTAAGTTGAAGAAGAATTTAAAGAAGAATACAAATAACGATTCAACTCAAGAGGCTTCTTCGTCTAAAAAGGGAATTAATGCTTCTTTATTTTCAACTGAGACTGCCTTAGTTAGTGATGTTTGTGATCGCGATAGCTGGATTTTAGATTCAGGTTGCACTAGTCATATGACTAATCAGAAAGGATTGGTTGGAAAATTACTCTTCTGATGTTAAAACACAAATTACTACTGCCAATAGCGATACAATGTGTAGCGGAGGCGTAGGGAATGTCAATGTGACGTTATGTAATAACGAAGTTAAAGTTATTACTGATACTTTGTTTGTACCACAGGTAGCGGCAAATCTTTTGTCTGTAAGCAAAGTGGCAGCAAAAGGTTATGTTTTAATATTTGATATAAATAAATGTTATGTTTACAGGAGCGATAAAGTGTCTATTACTGGGTCCTGTGAGCTACAAGCTACTAATGTGGGCGGTATCTACAAGGTTGATGGAAAAGAGGAATGTTATACAACTTTATTAAACCAAGAGCCTAAGATTACTGAAGGTAAAGCTTTTGTATCCAATAATAATTTATTGGAGCTATGGCATCGTCGCCTAGGACACTTAAGTTTTAAAGGTATGTTAGTCCTTCGTGATTCTTTAGCCCGCGGTATTAAATTTCCAAATGGAAAATTAAATTCTTGTTCTCCATGCATTGAAGGAAAACAGAAGAGTAAAACTTTTCCTCATGGTCCGGCTCATAGGAGCGTGATAAAATTAGATTTAATCCACACCGATATTTGTGGACCTATGTCTGTTAATAGTTGGAGCGGTAGCCGTTATTTTATTACTTTTACTGACGATTTTACGCGAAAAGCATTTATTTATTTTTTGGATCGTAAAGATCAAACTACTGTTTTGAATACTTTTATTGAATTCAAAAAGGTTGTTGAAAATCAAACCGATCTCAAGATTAAGCGTGTTAGAAGTGATAACGGGACAGAATATTGTAACAAAAGTTTGGTGAATTATTTTAAGCAATGCGGAATTATCCACGAAACAACTGTTCCATACACACCCCACCAAACTGGTGTCAGTGAGCGGCTTAACAGAACGTTAATGGAAAAAGCTAGAGCAATGTTGCAAGACGCTAGTTTAGATAAAAAATATTGGGCTGAAGCAGTCAACACTGCTTGTTATTTAAAGAATCGTAGTCCTACTGCTACTTTAAATAAAGCTACTCCTGAAGAGTTATGGACTGGTTCTAAAGTTAACCTCAGTCACCTTAGAGTCTTTGGTTGTACCGCATATGCCCTTACACCACAATGTCAGCGTACAAAGCTTGATCCTAAATCAAATGGGCGTCTCCCACTTATTCTTATTTTACTTACTAGTTATTACTAGAATTACAATACTTAAGTTATTGCATATAATTATTACTTAAAGTATTTTACATAATTATTACTTAAAACTACTTATATAACTATAACCTAAAACTATTTAAATACCTAACTATAGCTATATAACTATGCTATAAATCACAAAATCACCAATAAAAATACTTACTTCCCTTGGACTAAAAGATCGCTGACTAGCAATGCATCTGCATTAGGCAAGGATCACATTAGCTTAATTAGCCGCAAGCTGGTCGATCTTATCTTACGGTATACTAACGTTTAATACTTAAATATACTATCAATACTTATATACATAATTACTACATACTTAAATAATATAAATCGCACATTTATTTACTTAAGTCATATGTTATTCATAAGCTCAATCATATTGTGTAGACCTGACTATTCAATGAGCCACTAGCTTTATGCGGACTTCGAGCGCTATACCTACGCGAGCTTAGACGCGAGTTTGCCGAGATGGGTGACTCAGTGCGAAATTACAGTCGGACGCAAGGCTCGTGTCGCCCGTCGCTTGCGCATCTCGCGAATATTTAATACGTTTCTATTAATGCTATGACATTGAAATTGTTGAGTGATTGCACCTTTCTTTCTTTCTTGCATTTCCTGTTATCCGCTGTGTTCATATATAATTCTCTGTCGCTTGTGCACCTTCCTTCTCTGTGTGTAGTGCTAAATTACGCAATAAATAGTGCTTCCTGCATCTACGGCTTTTACTGCTACGCACCCTACTCGCCCTACACCGAAGTCCATCGTTTCTGGAGCCAACAAGCAGCTAAGTACTAGTATTAGTCCAGGAGCTATACATCACGCTTTCACAAGATACCGGTAGTGCTGGTAGCGAAGCTAGTATACCCCACATGGAAGCACCCCATAACTGGTGACCCCGAGAAAAAGGCCACGATGAGCGACGATAGCAGCGATTCAGCTAAAACGGCAACATCGCGTAATGGCGGTGCATCTAACGTTACAACGCGCCGCAAAAAGCGCAGTACCGGCGACGACACACCAGGCACCCGGAAATATAACCTAAAGGTACCAGCTTTTTCACCGGACGATCCGGAAATATGGTTCGCCCTTCTTGAAGGTCAGTTTGAAAATTTTGGGATAACTGAAGATAATATAAAATTTAACAATGTTATTAGCAATTTAGACATCGTGCATGCCAAGGCTGTCAAGGACCTGATTGTCAATCCTCCGGCTAAGAAGCGTTACGAGAAGATCAAGAGTGAGCTGATAAAACGTCTTTCCGCTTCCCACGAGAGAAAGGTAAAGCAATTACTCACTCACGAAGAGCTCGGAGACAGGAAGCCTTCTCAATTTCTGAGGCATCTCCAGGATTTAGCCGGCCCAGCCGTACCAGAAGAATTCATCCGGACGATTTGGAGCAATAGGCTGCCGAGTAATATCCAAACAGTCCTAGCATCACAGCCTTCGCACACACTTGACCAATTAGCTGACCTGGCGGATAGGATTCAGGAAATAACGTCACCCTGCAATGTAGCTGAGACTTCTACACGCACAGGTAGCGATAATCCTTCTAGTGAGATCGCCGAACTGAAGATGATGGTCGAACGCCTTGCGATGAAGCTTGATGAGCATACGCGTGCGTCCCATGACTCGGGTCGACGTTCGCGAGCTCCGCGACGCCGTTCGTCCTCTCGTACTAGAACTCGATCGAACTCCAGTTACCGCAAGTTCCCTGTTTGTTGGTACCATCACAAATTCGGTCCAAAAGCTGCTATTTGCACCAAGCCCTGCGACTACCACATGGCGGGAAACCCTACGGGCAGTCGCTGATGGCGACTGACGATTGCCCAACTGCAGCAAGTCGCCTGTTCGTCACGGACCGTAGTTCTAACACGAAATTCCTGATAGACACTGGAAGTGATTTGTGCGTTTACCCTCGGTCAGTGCTTTGTGAAAGTCGTGCTAAAACAAATTATCAGTTATGTGCAGCCAATGGAACGAACATAGACACTTTCGGTTTTATAGATTTAAATTTAAATTTAGGCCTAAGGCGTAATTTTCCTTGGCGTTTTGTTGTCGCTAATGTTACTAAACCTATCATAGGCGTAGATTTTCTTAGTCATTATAACCTAATTGTAGACGTTCGTAACCAACGATTAATTGATAATACTACAACTTTAACTTCAAATGTATGTTCCGCTAAAGTTGATATTCATTCTGTTAAAATTGCGACAGGCGACACTTGTTTTCATAAAATTTTAGATAAATTTCCAGAACTTACTCGCCCTTCAGGCAAACCATCGACTCCGAAGCACGAGACGGTACATTATATCAGGACCACCCCTGGCCCTCCCGTATCATGCACTCCCCGGAGACTCGCCCCCGATAAATTGAAAATTGCTAGGGCCGAATTTGAACTTATGCTCAACAATGGAACAGCCCGCCCCTCCCAAAGT
Organism: Ephestia elutella; assembly: GCA_018467065.1. Taxonomy (NCBI): domain Eukaryota; kingdom Metazoa; phylum Arthropoda; class Insecta; order Lepidoptera; family Pyralidae; genus Ephestia; species Ephestia elutella. The sequence goes on along the minus strand of JAEMBS010000146.1, from coordinate 32,250 downwards.
TCTTGGGCCTCGCCGTTACATCTAGCACCTAAAAAGGATAACGGCTGGCGGCCCTGTGGCGATTATAGGATGCTTAATGCACGGACCATCCCAGACCGTTATCCTATTAGGCACATCCACGATTTCGCCCATTCCATTGCTGGATGCAAAGTGTTTTCGACCATCGATCTGGTTAAAGCATATAACCAGATCCCTGTTTGCGCGGAGGATATACCGAAAACGGCGATCACCACGCCGTTCGGACTATTTGAATTCCCGGTCATGACCTTTGGGCTAAGAAACGCTGGGCAGACTTTCCAGCGTTTCGTTGATGAAATGGTGAGAGGCCTAGATTTCGTTTATGCCTATCTTGACGATTTTTTAGTGTTTTCACGTAGCGAAGAAGAGCACGAACACCATCTACGTCAACTTTTTACCAAGATGGAGACATATGGCGTCCTTATAAACGTCTCTAAGTGCGTTTTTGGCGCAAAAGAAGTCACATTTCTAGGGTATAGTATCTCCGAGAATGGCACTAAGCCCTTGGAAGTCAAAGTAGAAGCCATCTCGAATTTTCCTCCACCTAAGACCGTCAGACAACTCAGACGATTCCTAGGCATGGTAAACTTTTATCGAAGATTTTTACCCAACGCCGCCGTTATTCAGGCTCCTTTAAATGCCTTATTGTCTGGTTCCGTTAAGGCATCTCATCCCGTCAACTTGACCGGTGACACTCTTACCGCCTTCGAAAAGTGTAAGGAACTGCTTTCTAATGCTGCGTTACTGGCTCACCCAGACTGCGAAGCTAAACTTGCGCTGGTAACAGATGCATCTGATTTGGCTCTGGGTGCAGTTTTACAGCAATTGCATAACGGTGCTTGGCAACCCCTCGCGTTTTTCTCGCGAAAACTGAGCCCATCACAGCAAAAATACTCGCCATATGACCGCGAGTTATTGGCCATATACGAAAGTATAAAATACTTTCGTCATATGTTGGAAGCGAGGCATTTTGTGGTCTATACAGACCACAAACCCCTTAGTTTTGCTTTCCGAGAACGAAAAGCTAACTGCTCGCCTCGCCAATTCCGTCATCTAGATTTTATTGCGCAATTCACGACCGATATCAGACACATTTCAGGCAAAGACAATGTTGTCGCCGATACATTGTCCCGTGTCGATGAACTGCGAATGACGATTGGCCTGGACGTACTTGCTCAGCATCAAGCTTCTGATCAAGAATTGTTGCAATACCTTGACGGTGAATTTTCACTCCGTCTCGAGAAGGTGAAAGTCGCGGATTGTGGTACGGAGATATATTGTGATTTAAGTACCTCATCGCCAAGACCCTTTGTACCGCAACCTTTACGAAGACAAATTTTTGACAGCCTTCATGGTCTTAGTCACCCGGGCATAGACGCAACTACTAAGTTGATTGCTGAACGCTTTGTCTGGCCCGGAATGCGTAAAGAGTGTCGAGAGTGGTCACGACAATGTATTGCATGTCAACGAGCAAAAGTAAATCGTCATGTGTCTTCTCCTTTGGGCACATACGAACTCCCTCGTGCTCGCTTCGCCTTTATACATGTTGACATAATTGGCCCACTCCCACCATCTCAAGGCTACAAGTACTGTCTGACAATTGTAGACCGCTTTACACGTTGGCCTGAAGTTACACCAATGGCAGATATGACCGCCGAAACCGTTGGAAAGGCATTAATATCGTGGATATCCAGATTTGGATGTCCCACTGATATAGTCACCGATCGCGGTCGACAATTTGAATCCACGCTCTTCCAGTATTTGGCAAGAATGATCGGATTCAAACACCGTAAAACGACCGCCTACCATCCGGCGTGTAATGGTTTAGTAGAACGCTTTCACCGCCATCTGAAGGCCGCCATTATGTGTTATGCGGACTGCAATTGGGTAGACACACTACCATTGATACTCCTGGGTATCAGAGCGGCTTACAGAGACAGCTTAAGGTGAAACAGAAGCTGTGGCCGTCCATACATTTTGTTCTACAGCAATGCTCTAAACTTCGTTAATGATTCTCATGATAAAATCGAATTTCCGATTCTTATGAAGTAATTGTGCTCTCATGTTGAATTTAACAAAATAATGTATAATAATTTACTAGAAAAACGGCATTTAAAATACGACAAAAATTGAGATTCTTGTTGATGTGTGCGTAATATTTTGTGACATTTAGGGGCGACGTCTAGCAGATTTATTACAAACTACTGAATACTACTATTCATATAAAAGCACTTTGAGACCTAAATGCATGCTTCCTCGATGTTGCTAGCCTTGACAGCGCCATCGGCTGTACGTGAAAAACAAAAGAAAATTATGAAATGCTAAAAAATTATAAAATAGCAAGTTTCAATATTAAATTCAATTTAGGGTTCAATCATATTTTTATGAAAGATTTTTTATGGTGAAATTTAAATTTGATTACTGGGACTTTTGGATATGAAGACAGGCTATCTAAATATGACATCTGGACATCACCTGGACAACTGGATGTGAAGTCCTGGACTCTATGTCCTGCTGTCCAGGTTTTCGTATCCACGTGACCAAACTCCCACGTCTTCAAATTCATATGTGCAGTTGATGTCCAGATGTCCAGGTCTTCAGCTCCACATTTTCAGGTCTTCATTTCGAGATGACCAGGTGATCATCTCCTGAAGCTTTGGTCCTCATATTCAGCTGTCCAGCATTTCATATGCACATGACCAGACACCCAGGTCTTCACATCCAGATGTCAAGATGTCATATTCAGATATCCCTGCCTTCATATCCAATATATAATATGTCCCATTTATCAAATTTAACATTCACCATAAAAAAAAACCTTTAATATAAATACGTACTGAACCCTAGATTTATTTTTTATTACAAGCTTGCCATTACGTATATGACAGGACTGGAATATTTGTGCGAATTCATCTCAGGAATTCATCGATACGTTGTTGCCGATCCGTGCGAGGTGTAAGATGGCAAGATGGCAACGTTGCTTTTTTTACCCAAAAAGATATTTCTTTCTACAATCATCTCTTATGATTGTAGAGAGTTCGTTCTGAAACTTAAACAATTTAATTTTTCAAATACTTTTATCAAAAAACATTATAGTAGGTATTATACACCTAGGTATTCATTAACAAAAAATAAACTATAGGAATATGTGCATACATTTCTATTTAGTTTCAAAGTAAACAAATATTACTGACAATTAATTATTTTTTAGTTTATATTTCCCAACATGTTTTCTGAACGTCTAATTTAATCCTAGAACTTCTAGGGCACGAAGTATTGATACTTTGAATTATCGATAAAGTCGAGGTGGGTGGGCTTGACCCCGTGATTTATTTTAATTGTTTTTTTCCGATTTTATTGAAATACATTTCATTGAAAGTGTGATTATGTATTGACCGTTGGCAGTGCGGAAGCTAATCGATCAGCTTCGGATAAGTATTACCAATTTATCAATTAAAATGTAACTAAAGGTATAGTTGCCGTCACGTAAAAAGGCCGTTGCGGAGTAAAGCTGCGCAGCAGGCGATATATCTGTCTATGCGGTGAGCGGGGGTCGGGCGGGTCTCATCCGGCGCGCGCGATTGGTTCGTCAGTTGTACCCATGCGCAAGTTTCACCCCCTCCTCACCCTACCAGCGGCCTTTTTACGTGATGGGAAGTATACCTGTGTATTACTTTCGTCACTTTCTGCATAAAATACGCATATATTATTTGCAGATTTATTTTTGCATATTTAAAAACGATAATAATTTATATCAATAATAAAAGATATCGATATTTGTGGTGGTATCGATATACGTCTACACTACATAAGTACATATCTATCTCGGACGCCGCCGCCGCGCTGCGATTGTTGTATGGAAGTTTCTTTTTTTGCAATATATTTTTTCAGCTAGGTGTGTTACGTTACGTAGTCGACCGCACCTCAAGTTACCCTGCATGATCTCTTATGCCGCGGCTGCAGAGTCGAATTTGCAATGAATTTGAGTAGGTTGATGTGCTGTTGACTGTACGTACATTATTATTTATTGATAATTTTAGAGAATACTAGCTGTCGCCCGCGGCTTCACCCGCGTGAGTTTCGCTTAGATGAAATATTTTTTTTGTTCCAAACTGTTTCAGATGTTTCGTATTTTCGATTTTTATACGTCTACAGAAAATGTTCATCAGATCATCAAGTTTTGCTAAGGCGCCATTTCCATATATGCTATAGTGTAGCTGGTCTCTTGGAGCTTTTCAACAGATGTTCCATATCTTCAATTTTTTATACGTCAGCAGAAAATGCTCATCAGGTTGAACGACTTTTGTTCAGGCACCATTTCCATATTTCTTATCGTTTAACTGTTCTGTTTTGGTTCTTCATAGGGTGTTCCAGTTTTCAAAATCAATTATAGCCTAAATGTTGCCTAGGCTTAATAGCTACACAACAAAAAAAGTTTCATTAAAATCGGTTCAGTACTTTCGGTGATTAGCGTGATCATACATACAGACAGACAAAAAAATAAAAAATAAACTTTTTGGCTTTCTATTATTCTTTTTAGGTGTCCCTCTATCCATTTTAGTCAAAAATCCTCCGAGCGCATCTAGTATAATATATTATCATAAATGATAAAATTCCCATACAAACTTGACATTTTTGTCACTCGATCACACGAAGTATACTGGACGGATCTCGATGAAGTTTAGTACACAAATAGAGAAAGACTTAAAAAATCACATAAGATAATTTTATCCCGAAATTCCCAACCAAGCGGAACCCCGGGGCGTAGCAAGTTTTCCATGCCTATGAAAAATGCTATATTAGCTGCGCCTCGGGGCCCTACTCCTGCAGGAATTTCGGGATAAAAAGTACCCTATGTGCTATTCCCGGTATTTTTCTACCCGTGTACCAAATTTCCATCGAAATCCGTCCAGTAGATTTTGCGTAGTTGAGTATCAAACATACATCTAAATTTTCACATTTACAATATCTGTGGGATTTGTGCAATTTCGATGAGCACTAGTATTGGACCGAGTGGTCCAAAATATATGTATTTAGTCCCATTAAACGCAGAATTTAATGCTCTAAAACTTTTAATAGCACTATGTTTTCGAAATTCTGGGTCTTTTTCGAGATATAATAGTAAAACTGCAACAATACCCCTCTTTTTAGGTACATTTTCACAACATGTGCCCCAAACACAATAATTCCTTTAGCTGGAAACCGTCAAGTCTATCAAAATAAGACATGGGACATATTTTATTAAGAATTTAATAAGAATCATCTTTGCCTTTGACACCTTTTTCGTATCTATAAATAGTTTTCGAGAAAAAGTGAAAAAACCGGTAAAGGGGACACATTTCAGAGTAAAGGGGGATAGCGTCAGGGGGAGGGCAGGGAAGGGCAGTGAGCGTTGAACACCACAACCGAAAGTATATGTCACACAAGTTTCAAAACTTTATGAATTAGTTTTTCTGAAAACATAGAATGACCGGACTAATTATGTGTCAGGAAATGCACAGCACAAGTGTTTCTTTATACAATCAAATACAAAAACTGTAACGGAGGTTTGTCGTGATGAAGAATTTATCATCATCATCCATCATTCCAAGCAATGAAGGAGTCATCGTGCACAGAATAATGACTGCAATATTAAACAATTTATGTGGGAAAGGAATAACTATATCTTTTTTTGTTTTCTTTAATTAATAAATAAAAAGTTCGGAAAAGATCATTTCATTACTAAAAAAAAAGTCAACAATGTGTAGATATACCACTTAGTTTTATTTAAAAAAATATAAACCTAGTATACAATGTAATAGGCAATAGTACATTATGACCATGACGTCTGCGGTGGTATTTCCTGCTACCAGTCATGGTATCAAGTTAGATTGATTTTTGAAAATGGGTGTTCGAACTATTGATAGATTTGTGTTGGGAATCTAAGAGGTGGTGAAATTCAAACTGCTGAAACTATTGGTAGATAGGTATTTGCATTATATTGTTCGTGAACTAATTAAATTACAGTTTATTACTAATTATGATTTTGCACTATTGAACTTGAAGTTTTTCTTCTTGTGGTGCCTCTTCGTTACTGGAGGCCGGCCGTCAGTTTCGCAAACTCTTCTCTGTTCGCCGCTATGCGAAACGGCTCCTTAACCCTGGTGACTCCGGTCCACTCGCGTATATTACTCAGCCGCGTGATTTTTGCGTCTTTCAGCACGTCTCTTGCCTTCTATTTTGCCCATTATAATAAGTTGAAGCAGGTGAGCTGATATCTGTCGTGTCGCAAAACGTGTCCCAAATATTCAACTTTGCGCTTTTTGACAGTTTGCAACAACAGTCTAGACATTGCAACGCGCTGGGGAACTTTTTCGTTGCTGACTTTCTGAGTCCAGTTGATACGAACTTGAACTATATAGGTATTAATTCTCATAAATATATTTGTTTGCTTTCTTACAAAATATGACAACGTCAAGAAGAAATTATAGGTTATTTTTCGCTCTTTGAATTTTTTAAATTTCTTTTTCTTTTTCTTATGCTGCCAGCCAGTCCGATAGGCATTATTGTAGTTAGACACTCTTTTTAAATAAGTGCCATCTGGTAGCGTATTTTTAAATTTATAACAATGCTTTGCGCTATATTTAATGTCATTTTGAAAGCTCTCGTCGTAGTGTGAGTGAGTGTAGAGATACGAAGATTCATGGCAGATTCTATTCTAAAGCTTTTTTATCATTATGTTGACTGAAATAAAATCGTAGGCCATAAAATAAATAAAAGAGTATGTTTACCGCTCGCCAATTCAAAATGTTTGCCTATAAGTACTGCAACAACGCAACAAAAAAATAAAAACGGAAAATGTTGCTATCAACGCCATCCAGCGGAAATTGTTTAATGAACAGCCCTTCTGTTTAACCTTAAAAGCTTCTTCGGCCGAGCTGGTGTACGGTGAACCCTTACGTCTCCCAGGAGAATTTTTCCATGCATCAAACCCAGACTCTCTGGATTTGACCGACTTCACATGTCGCTTGCGGCAGTTTGTAGCTAAACTACGACCAACTGCAGCCGCGCGACATGCAAAGGACAAAATTTTCATTTACAAGGATTTATCTACCTCGAGTCACGTCTTTCTCAGGACTGATGCATTGCGCGGTGCTTTGCAGCCGCCTTACACTGGCCCGTATGAAGTGCTCGAAAGAGGAGACAAAACTTATAAAATACTTGTCAAGGGTAGAAGTGTCACAGTTTCAATAGACCGCCTGAAACCGGCCTATTTACTAGTTGATCCGTCCCCTCCTTCTGTCCTTACTCCTAATCTACAAGATGAACCCCTCCCACGAGTAGTCGTGCAGCTGACCCCATCCCAAAAGCTAAGGATAGCCCGCTGCAGGATCAAGTAAAGAAGACGCGATCTGGACGTATCGTTCGGTTTCCTAATTTCTTTCGCCCGTAGTAACGGTCTCCGGGGGGGAGTGATGTGGGCGTCTCCCACTTATTCTTATTTTACTTACTAGTTATTACTAGAATTACAATACTTAAGTTATTGCATATAATTATTACTTAAAGTATTTTACATAATTATTACTTAAAACTACTTATATAACTATAACCTAAAACTATTTAAATACCTAACTATAACTATATAACTATGCTATAAATCACAAAATCACCAATAAAAATACTTACTTCCCTTGGACTAAAAGATCGCTGACTAGCAATGCATCTGCATTAGGCAAGGATCACATTAGCTTAATTAGCCGCAAGCTGGTCGATCTTATCTTACGGTATACTAACGTTTAATACTTAAATATACTATCAATACTTATATACATAATTACTACATACTTAAATAATATAAATCGCACATTTATTTACTTAAGTCATATGTTATTCATAAGCTCAATCATATTGTGTAGACCTGACTATTTAATGAGCCACTAGCTTTATGCGGACTTCGAGCGCTATACCTACGCGAGCTTAGACGCGAGTTTGCCGAGATGGGTGACTCAGTGCGAAATTACAGTCGGACGCAAGGCTCGTGTCGCCCGTCGCTTGCGCATCTCGCGAATATTTCATACGTTTCTATTAATGCTATGACATTGAAATTGTTGAGTGATTGCACCTTTCTTTCTTTCTTGCATTTCCTGTTATCCGCTGTGTTCATATATAATTCTCTGTCGCTTGTGCACCTTCCTTCTCTGTGTGTAGTGCTAAATTACGCAATAAATAGTGCTTCCTGCATCTACGGCTTTTACTGCTACGCACCCTACTCGCCCTACACCGAAGTCCATCGTTTCTGGAGCCAACAAGCAGCTAAGTACTAGTATTAGTCCAGGAGCTATACATCACGCTTTCACAAGATACCGGTAGTGCTGGTAGCGAAGCTAGTATACCCCACATGGAAGCACCCATACCTTACATTATGTTAGGATATTGTGATCATACAAAAGGTTATAGACTTGGTGATTCAGCTGATGGTAGCAAAATTATAAAAGCTCGTTTAGTAGAGTTTATAGAAACTGTCAGAGGTATTCTGTGCAAAGCAATAGAGTCGAAAGAGAATTCAAATGTTAATACTGTTGAAGTTTCGGTATATAATTTGAACACTCCTCGACAAAATATTATGGAATCTGACGTTGATGAATATGCTACACCAGATGCTTTATCTATCCATTCTGAAATTCAGGAACCCATTATTAATGAACCTATTGTTCAAGAAATGATACCATTTCATGAACAAGGTGCTGTTGATTCACCATTGAATAATATTCAAAATTCCCCAAATATTGATTCTGAGCCTATGAGTTTTGCATCAGAATCAGAGGTACATGAACACGCTAGACCTGTACGTACACGCGGTCGTCCTAAACATTTTGACGATTATGAAATGAACTATTTCACTGAAGTAGGCTTGATGGGGCGCTGTGAACCTCGAACGTATAATGAAGCTATGAAGTCTGAGAAAAACAGAGAATGGTTAGAGGCCATGAAAGAGGAATATAATTCTCTCATATCACATGGAGTCTGGAAACTTGTAGATCGACCAAAAGATAGTAACGTAATTAAATGCAAGTGGATCTTCAAAGAAAAAGTTGATCCGAGTGGTAATTTTGAGAAATTCAAAGCTCGTTTAGTTGCAAAAGGGTTTACCCAGCAATATGGCATTGACTTTGAAGAAACCTTTGCACCTGTCGTTAGACATTGTACTTTACGTTTACTTTTGGCAATAGGTATTGAAAATGATATGGACATTGAACATGTTGATGTTAATACAGCATTTCTTAATGGAGACCTCAATGAACGTATTTATATGGAACAACCCACCGGTTTTGTAATTGAGGGGCAGAATAAAGTCTGTTTACTAAAGAAAAGCTTATATGGACTCAAACAAGCAAGTAGAGCCTGGAATGAAAAAGTACACAAAGTTTTAGTTAGCAATGGCTTCACACAACTAAAAACTGAGAAATGTGTTTACTTCAAAAATAAGGTAATTATAGCCTTATACGTAGATGACTTCTTCATATTCAGTTCCAATGAACATGAAAAGAAACTGCTTTATAAATTACTCAGTTCCAACTTCCAAAATCAAAATACTTGGACCTGTGAAACAAGCATTAGGCATGAAGGTGGAGAGGAACCGAGAGCAAGGCACCTTGAAGTTAAGTCAATCTGAATACGTTAAAAACCTTTTAATTAAATTTGGTATGAATGATTGTCACAGCATAGCGACTCCAATGGAAGTTAATTTTAATATTCCAAAAGCAGATACTGTGGATTCAAGGTTTCCGTATCAGGAACTAATAGGAAGCTTGATGTATCTCGCGGTTTGCACTCGTCCTGATATAGCATTTGCGTGCAGTAAGCTTAGTCAATATAACACATGTTATAATGAATCTCACTGGATCGCTGCTAAACGAGTTCTGCGATATCTTTCGGGTACAACTGACTACGGACTCAATTTCAAAAGAGGAAATAACGAAGTTATTATTTCATCCGACGCAGATTGGGCGGGGGATATTACTGATAGAAAATCTTATTCGGGTTTTGTAAGTAGGTTCGGTAATTGCATTATAAACTGGCATAGCCATAAGCAACAAAACGTGGCCTGTTCTAGCACAGAAGCCGAATATTATGCCCTTGGCAATGCAGTGAAGGAGGCGAAATTTATCCGCAACTTCTTGCAGGAGCTTAATTTTAAACAATGTATAGAATCAAGAAAGGTCATCACCATTTATAATGATAATCGTAGTACGTTGAAAATGGTGGAAAATGAATGCTTTCGTAGGACCAAACACATAGACGTACGTCATCACTTCCATACGAGAATGTGTTGATCGGAAACTTATTCGTTTAGATTACAAACCCTCTTCTGAGTTAGAAGCAGACCTTTTCACAAAAGCTTTACCTAGGGTAAAACACAATTATTTCGTTAAGTGTTTAGGTTTAACATAACGCTCTTCTTTTTGATTACTTTTGATATTGTACTCTCGCATTATGCTTGCAGTTCTGTTTCAGAGTTTTAGTGCATAGTTTGCTCGAGTAAGGGGCAGTGTTAAGACCTCCTGTATTTAGTCCTAGCCGCTAAGAATTTTTAAATTATAAAAATATGTTGCTAAGCTTTGTTGTTGTTCGTTGTCATGTAAACTTTCCTATGTGATAAAAATTACAAGAGATTTACATGGTTATTTTATTCATTGAATATTAATAACATATTGTTTCATCACAAATGATTTTGAAGGAGCGTTTCAAAGTAAATTTTTATGATAGAAACTTATTGAATGGTGGTGAATTGTCAAGTTTGCCAGCTTGTCAAGATTCTGTCAGTAAACAGAAAAGTGAAATGATAACGGAAAGTCAACATGGAATTTTGACCAAAAATAAATATTTTGTAAGTAACTCGAATGAAAATAAATTATGTGATACTGAAGAAGATAGTAATATTGAGAAATCTTTGAATATTAATCTTGAGGATGAATCCAATTTGGTCGAACTTTCTTTATATGACTATCGTGATTGTTTTGCGTTCACTTTGAAGGAGCTAGGGCGATGCGACGTGGTGGATATTAATATCAAAACAACTGACGATATCCCTGTACATTGTCCGCCATATCCTGCTTCATCGAAAGAGTTGGAGATAGTTAATATTCAAGAGAGAGAAATGTTTGATTGTGGTGTCATCGGAGAGTCCAGTAGTATTAGTTCCGAAAGTAGATAATATATGGCAATTCTATGTCGATTATAGAAAACGAAATCTTAATAAACTAGATCTTTTATTGAAAAGAAACAAAAAGAAAAAAAAAGGGGTTAGTTAATGATAGGTAAAGAGATATAGTTCATGTAAATAGATTAAAATCTTTTTATTTTCGGATATGATTATTTATGTTTATTTTCATAGAGTTTTGATACTAATATCCTATGTCTGTGGTTTATTTTATATTTGTGTATTTTAAATAAATTCTCTTTTTCATGTTTCTTCGGGGACCGGAGACGGTCCATAAGCAGATGAAGTTGTAAACGGAGGAAGAGATTCCAATGAAAAAGTTTTAGTCCGTTTACTGTTGTAGCTTTATGGTGATTGTGTCTCGCGTGATTTTTGAGAATCTTATTTATTATAACTTGCATAGATGATATAAGTCATAGCAAGTGTGTCTGATTTGGGCACATATAATTAAATGTTTTCTGATCCGTAGGAGAACTAAAGTAACCGACATAGCCCGCAGAATCGCAGAATCGCGAAACTTAAGTGGCAGTGGGCGGGGCACATAGCTCGTAGAACAGATAGTCGTTGGGGCAGAAAAGTTCTCGAGTGGCGACCACGAACCGGAAAACGTAGTGTTGGCAGGCCTCCCACTCGGTGGACCGACGACCTGGTGAAGGTCGCGGGATGCGCATGGATGCGGGCAGCGCAGGACCGGTCGTTATGGAAATCCTTGGGGGAGGCCTTTGTCCAGCAGTGGACGTCTTTCGGCTGAGAGAGAGAGAGAGAATTAAATGTTTTCTCTAAATGCTGGATCGATAAGGTTATGGAATTAACATTTTCACCCATAGATATAGCTAAATAATATCCATCTCTTCCTCTGTCGTATTACGTGTGATGACGTGTTACTACACTGTAAGGGCTTTGATGCTATTCAGTTATATTGTAATTGCTCAATTAATCCCTTCAGGAAGGATATTAAGTAGGGATGGGCCGAAATTCGTTTCATATTCGGTTAAACCGAACTTCGGTGAATTGAACAGAACTTCGGTATTCGGCCGAACTTCGGTTCAAATGCCGAATGTTGGGCCGAACTTCGATTCATATTCGGTTGAACCAAACTTCGGCATTCGGCTGAAATTTGGATGAAAAGCCGACTGTTTAGTAGAAAACAAAGAATACTCAAGTATAGAAATAACTAAGTAATAAAACAATTTGTCATGTGATCATGTTCGTTTATTGTTAAAAAATCAGATACATATAAAAGTTCAAGTCTAATCAGTCTAATTAAATCTTGTAATAATATAATTTCTTGTTTTTTTGTAAATTTCTTGTTTTCTTATTAAGAACCTAATCTACTTGTATTTATAATTTACCAAGGGTAAGTTGTGGTGCAGAAATACTAAAGTCCAAACATTTGATATTTTCTTCCACTCATGACTCATTAGCACTCATTAAGCAAATCTATACATATAATAAAACAGTAAAAATATTTTGTCTGTACATTTAATATTTTTGACTGAAATGGATAGAGGGAGACCTAAAAAGAACAATAGAAAGCAAAAAAAATTTTTTGGAATTTCTTGTCTGTCTGTCTGTCTGTCTGTCTGTCTGTCTGTCTGTCTGTATGTATGTACGCGTTTCACGCAAAAACTACTGGACGGATTTGAATGAAACTTTTTTTGTTGTATAGCTATTAAGCCTGGGCAACATATAGGCTATATAATTCATTTTGAAAACTGGAACACCTGATGAAGAACCATAACGGAACAGCTAAACTATAAGTAATATGGAAATGGTGCCCTAACAAAAATCGTTCAACCTGATGAGCATTTTCTGCCGACGTATAAAAATTGAAGATCTGGAACATCTGATGAAAAGCTCCAAGAGACCAGCTACACTATAACATATATGGAAATGGCGCCTTAGCAAAAATCGTTCAACCTGATGAGCATTTTCTGCTGACGTATAAAAATTGAAGATCTGGAACATCTGATGAAAAGCTCCAAGAGAGATTTTTCATCTAAGAGAAACTCACGCGGGCGAAGCCGCGGGCGACAGCTAGTATTGAATATATTTATTACTTGATTCTTCTTTATTCTACTAGAAATCACGAAAGATATTTATTTATTAGGTGCCAACAATAAGTAATAACGGACGTGTCGCAAGGTCGCAACAGTAATGAATGAATTATGACAAATCAAAAGCCGGCGGTAAGTTTAGGAATCGCGCGGATGGCGCGGGCGGGTTGCGTAGGGATCATGTCACGACGTGAACGCTAGAAAGCGCGGTAAAAACCACCGAAATTCGGCCGAACTTCGGCCGAATTTTATATTTCCACCGAATGTTCGGCCGAAGTTTGTATTCGGTTTAAGTCACATTCGGCCCATCCCTAATATTAAGTTTTGTTAATGTCGTTGTGTAGTGGACAGTCTTGGTTCTTTTTTGCGGTTTTGTTTCTAGAAAGTTTGAAACTGAAATACTTATATATGCATATTTAAACTCTGGGACCAGTTTCCAACTATCCCAGAGTATGGGACTGTTTTGTAGTTAGTCAGTTCCGCACTAGGTAGGTAGTTAGAAGTTACCACTGATGTTGTATCCAGGTTGTTGACCTTGGATCCAATCCAGGGGCGTAGCTGATGTAGAGGTTTGATTTTTCTATCTCTGGCCACTAAGGCATTCGATCAATAATTTAATGATTTAAAATATTTATGAAGAAAATTGATAGAAGAGAATTGAAGGGTCTTCGATGATGGAAACATGAGGTTAAAAATATAATTTGTAATTTCAAGAAGTATTAACGATTTCCCAAGTACCGAATACAGTTTAAATTAACGACGAACCCCCCCCCCCCGTCGTTACGCAGTACCTAGCATATCCTAACATTCCTATATAACTAATATTGCGAAAGTGAGCTAATCTTCATAAATTTCGCATATATAGGTACATATAGTTAGGACTAGCTGTCGCCCGCGGCTTCGCCCGCGTGAGTTTCGCTTAGATGAAAAATCTCTCTTGCAGCTTTTCATCCGATGTTCCAGATCTTCAATTTTTATACGTCAGTAGAAAATGCTCATCAGGTTGAACGATTTTTGCTAAGGCGCCATTTCCATATATGTTATAGTGTAGTTGGTCTCTTGGAGCTTTTCATCAGATGTTCCAGATCTTCAATTTTTATACGTCGGTAGAAAATGCTCATCAGGTTGAACGATTTTTGTTAAGGCACCATTTCCATATTACTTATAGTTTGGCTGTTCCGTTATGGTTCTCCATCAGGTGTTCCAGTTTTCAAAATGAATTATAGCCTATCTGTCTTATTCATAAAAATTCGCTATTGAAGCCTTAAAACATTCAATAACTAAAACGCCTGTCAAGCCTTAAAATGCATTTTAAAAAAGCTCTATTCATAAACCCATTTTAGACGTACAATAACTATTGGACATTTATTCCACAGATTATCATAAAGAATGAATGAAAATTAGCTCGATTCCAAGGAAAAAATAAGAACTTCATTGAAGTTTGTATTTTTCCCATGCAATAATTCAGCCAGTGTTCTAAAAACCAGAGACAAACTAAATTTAAAAAAAAATGGTGATTGTCTGTCATTCTTGGCGTATCACGAGCAGGGTTTCCAACTTGCTGCTTACCCTAAATAGAAGTAAATAAGGTTTTTAAATATTTTGATATATTTAAAGGGATTTTTTTATTTGCTTGCTTGACTCTTGATCAGTGTTATCAAATTAAGGGTCAAAATGTACTGGATGAGAATTTTTTATTGATTCATCAGCAATTTGACAATTTAAATATAGCAATATCATTTAAACCACCATAATCATTACCAATTTTCGACATAATTGGGGCCTCATGCAAGTTGATAAACTTTTTTTCGTCATCAAGCATTGGGAGGAATAATATTTTCAATTTTTCATACATTTGTACTTTGGGTTATTTTTTTTTTTTAAAGAAGTGGGCAACTCTTGAATGCATAATGAAAACAAACAAAAACGAAAAATTTGTCTGCACCCAAGCTTTTTATATGGTTATTTAATTAATTAAAACATATTATAGAGGTAGGTAATCATAAAATATAAAAAGGTACTTGGCATTTTCTGGCCAGAGGACATCTCCAACCTTGAGCTCTGCTCGGGAAAACGTGCAAGGAAACGCCATGTGTGGCGTCTGTCTCTCCAGATTATCGGCTCATAGACGCGCGTGCCCCCTCTCCACCATCGTATCCAGCTGACTGGGCTGAGCTACAACCGCACATGCGCTAGAGATGACATAATGCTTCCTTCTCTTTCTCTCACATACACCTACATCCCTTCACTTATTTTAATATATTTTTGTTTAATGAAGCCATTTTCAGATTCTTACTTAATCAATTTATTATCATCATGACTTCTGGTCACATGACTGTAAGTCAATTATCAACTACAAGTAATTATTTTAAATTGTGGTTAAAGACCAAATTTCTGATCATCTTTTATCTCCTCTCCTGAACGTTCTTGTACTACCATTTCTAAATTATGTTCTTTCTAAATTCCATTTCTAAATTCGTTTCCTTATTCATAGATTTCCATTCTCCCTTCACTTATTCTTTAATGTTGCGTCTCAATTGCTATTGTTACAGCGTAATATGTAAACCTTCGTTTTAACTTCTTCTTTTTTTTCTTTTATATTTTTGAAAGCTGTCATAATAAATCAATAAATCCAACAACATCGATACAGAACAACACGTATTATTTGCATTTCATTAAACCCATAATTAACCAGACCAGCAGTCTCTTCCACTGCGTATCGAAGGTATAACCAAGACTCCCGACGCCCACGTCGATGATTAGTGCAGGCAGACAGCTATCCTGTATAATTGTTCTGTACTTCCATATCTCTTGTTTCATCTATTTGACTTCCGCATATTCTCCGTTTTCAGATATAGCCCTGAGGCGCTGTATCAAAATTAAGACTAAGTTTTCCAGTTTTAACGTAATTTTACACACATTTCATATCTCTTACTTGTATGTCAACATCACACGCTCGCTTCGAAATACAAGTACATAATATCTCGATGCATGCTCTTTGTCTTTTATCTGTGTACTCTCTCCTTTTTTTTTTTTTTTTTTACGTCGCTGCAATATCTATCTATTGAATCTTGTATCTAAATTTTCTTTGTAAGAATAACTCTACCGGTTTTCGCAGTTATACTATATGGCGTGGTATTACACATATTCAAGTAGGTACTCAACCAATGCTTCTTTCCAGCTCTTTCTTTCTACTTGGCATAATAATAAAGTTATGAAAACCTGATGATCTAAACGGCTGAAAATCTCTTACATAAGCGAATCATCGCCTTACTGCTTATATCTTGACATGCTTTAATTTCTTTGCACCGAATATAGTAGGTAATCAAACACAACCAGGTAATGATCACTTGATTGGGATATCAGAGAATTGGGTAGGTGATCCTTTCCTTTTGAGTAGGTGTGGTGGATTTGGTGCCAATATTAGAGTGCATTGTTTACAAGTCCGTATTATACACTTCATAAACTTCATATGTTCTTAACACCACCAGAACTTTGCTCTAAATCTTAACTTCGTTGTGGCCATTACATGATGGCTCTCGTTTTCAAATTTAGTTAAATTAATAGAACTGAATAGTTTGTAGGTTAATTTTAATGCGCTCATGTCAGAACTACTGGTCCAATTTGAGAAATCCTTCTGTATATGATAGCAACATTCGTCATTCAATCATTCAGTAAGGCTTTAGAATATCCGGACTTTCCACGGGAGCAAGGCCATGTGGCAGAGCTAATAGTTTATATATCCCTTTACTGTATCATTCCACTTCTTGTTTAATTCGCCCTATTTCAGTTTTTTTTGTATGCCAATGCTTTGAATGTTTTTCATTGCCTTTCAGTGAAACGGCTTTTGGTCTAGCATGGTCAGGCACGGCATATCGTGGGTGAATGTTGTATATTTAAATACTTTAGTTGTAAGAAACATGCCAATTATTATTATTATTTTTTTTGTAATCTTTATAGGTACCTACCTACTTAGTTTTATCGTGGTTAAAGTATGTACATTTTTAAAGACAATAATGCATAGTTTAATTTGTCTGTATAAAATCCTACCGGACTTACATATATAAATAACTGCAATTGTTTTAACGTCCACTTTGTGGTAACCCAAATTTGGCATATTTTAAATTTAGAGAACTCTTTTCCAAATTGACATGGTTCTTAAATATTTTATTTTTATTTTAATTATTAGGACGACCAACAGCTGATTACACAACAAACATTACTATTTATGTATAGGAATATGACTTGATATAAAATTTAGCATCTCTGAGTTAGTATCCTTGAGCACCAGTTTCGAACTAACTTTAGGGCTAGCTAAATCTGTGTGAATTAATGTATGTCCAGATAGTCCGAGTTTAACTACGTACTGCTGCCGTTATTTTACATTATAACTTACTTGTCCTTTTCTATATTACGTAAAAGGTGACGTTTTGTGGTTTTGATCCCACACGTACGTAGTATATCTTTAGCAATAGATTTTAAAAGAGCGACTACAACATGAGCAACATTTTTTTTTTTTCATTTCCTAACTTCAATTATTTTCCATAAAGTAACCATTAACCATGTCTTTCATTTAATTAAATCCTGAATCAATTAGCATCTATGCTTGATTTCCACCTACTAAACCAACGCGTTCATGTAAACATCAATTCAGAAATCATTTTAGAAAACATTAAAAACGCAATTAACCTTATCTTCTATCGCATCTGTCTCCTTTATATCTTCAATTCAATTCTTTGACTACAATTCTTTCATCTATTCGTATATTTTTTGCATTTGTTACATATTCATCCTATATCTGGACACTTCGCATCATAAGATAGATGGTTCCAGCTACCACATCGGAAACACGTCTCCTTACTGAATGTCTTTTCCTTTACTTGTGTATCTTTTCTTTTCTAATTGTCTTTCCTCTATCTCTAAAGTATTTGCTTTACTTCGGATAAGGCATTTTTTTCCGTTTGCACGCAATACTTTCCTCATGAGTTCTTCCGATAAATACTTTTCCAATTATTTGATCAATACAGATTCGTAAATTTACATTTCATAGCTTGTTATTTAGTCAAACTAAATACATTACAAAGTTCTCGTTTGCTTCCTGTTTAATTTGTCTAGGTATCTTTCATACCGTTTATTGCGTTTGGATGCAAAGTATTCGTCTAACTCTTTATTGCTACTTCAAACAAAAACATTTATGTTCAGTCATGTCCTATTTAAACAGTATTTCGTGGAGTTCTTGTCTTCCCCCCAAAACAACAAAATTTTTCCTTAGGATAAGCATTTAACGTCAGCAGCTTCCAGTAAATAAAACTCCTTTTTTAGCAATTCCATCTAGATCCAATAGATTCTGCTTGACCATCATTCTCAATTTTTTCCAGACACAAATTTTACATCATTAATCTACAGATTAGGAAACAAATAAAGCCTAAATTTAGGCATCAAATGGGCGCTCATCCTTTTAACAACCCGATACATTTATTATTTTAGCAATGTTGTATGAATTCTTTTCTCAGGTAAACGGGCGTTACCCGCATACAAAACTTCCGATTACGGGCGTTACCTCGTTTGTATATTGGTTCTCGGGCGTTCATATAATGGGGTCACCCATGTAAAACTTCGTATAACGGGCGTCACCCGTGCAAAACTTCATATTATAGGCGTCACCCATATAAAACTTCATTTTACTAGCGTCACCCGTGTAAAACTTCATTTAACGGGCGTCACCCGTGTAAAACTTCATATTATGGGCGTCACCCGTGCAAACTTCATATTATAGGCGTCACCCATGTAGAACTTCATATTACTAGCGTCACCCATGTAAAACTTCATTTAACGGGCGTCACCCGTGTAAAACTTCATATTACGGGCGTCACCCGTGTAAAATTTCATATAATGGGCGTCACCCATGTAAAATTTCATTTAACGGGCGTTACTCGTGTAAAACCGTATCCGCGTACAACTTCATGTTACGGACGTCACCCGTGTCCGTGTACAACTAAACGTTACAGGCGTCACCCGTATAAAACTTCATATTATGGGCGTCACCCATATACTTAGTACATTACGAAGTCCTTAGGCGTCATCTGTTTCGGACTACCAGGCATCATCTAGTAACATCATATGTATGTACAGGCATCACCCGTACCAACAAGGTAAGTTACGAAGTACTCACAGGCGTCACCTGTTTAGGACTATCAGGCATCATCTGGTAATATCATATGTATGTACAGGCATCACCCGTACCAATAAGGTAAGTTACGAAATCCTCACAGGCATCACCTGTTTCGGACTACCAGGCGTCATCTGGTAACATAATATGTATGTACAGGCACCACCCGTACCATTAGGTAAGTTACGAAATCCTCACAGGCGTCACCTGTTTCGGACTACCAGGCATCATCTGGTAACATCATATGTATGTACGTACAGGCATCACCCGTACCAATAAGGTAGGTAAGTTACGAAGTCCTCACAGGCGTCACCTGTTATGGACTACCAGGCATCATCCTGGTAACATCACAGCTAGACACAGACGTCACTTGTTCGTGTCCAACTCATCACGCTGATTATGTAGATATAAATGGATCTAGAAACCTGAAATAAATGATTTTTTATGACTTGCGTAACAAGCATTACCTGTTATTTAGACCGTACAGAAGGAGACTCATGTTCTCCTTTGTACGAGCATCATTACTTGCTAAACAATCTAATACCTATTGGCCGGATATGGCAGTCAACATGCGTCTTGTTCTTATATTTTGATGTATATATTTGTGATCTGAAAATATATTCAATTCAGCCGGGAATCGAACCCGGCCCGACATTGTAACTTAGAGGCAAAAATTATAAATAGGCAAGTAATATCTTGTAAATTTATTCGTGAATCCTTCAACAACCATGATTGAAGGATTAATCGTATAATATTCTATTTTGCCACAATAAATAAATTATGCATTTAGACTACCGCATAAACTACCATACAATACGTAGTTAAAGCACAAAAAATGTAAAACAAACGTCCAAACATAAAGTTAATATTTGTGCATAAAGCTAATAACTCTATGCGTCCAATCGAAAATAATGTTTCTTTATTTTTTTCTCTGTTGTAGTAAAAACTTTTTTTTTTCCATGTTCTAAAATTTATAACAACAAGATAACAACGTACAGCATGCGTTCAGGATCAACAAAACGTCAGATATTCTTTTTTTTCGAAAATCATGACTTTTTGTCTATGTAGAAAATAATCATCTAAAAACAAAATATTTTTTTTTGTATCCACGACATCCCGGTACTGGCAAAATTATCACTTGGCTTAGCCTTGAAATTAAAAAACGTAAAAAAAGGAAAATCAAAATGGCGGTCAATTTGCATCAGCTATAGTAAATAAATAATCTCAGTCACAAATCAAAGCACACCATCTCTCCTCTTTTTTTATTTTCACGAATGAAATTTAATAATTACTCACTGGGTTCTGATAGGCCTCGTCGCCAAAATGTGGCGTCTCTCTCCAGATTATCGGCTCATAGACGCGCGTGCCCCCTCTCCACCATCGTATCCAGCTGACTGGGCTGAGCTACAACCGCACATGCGCTAGAGATGACATAATGCTTCCTTCTCTTTCTCTCACATACACTACACCATGGATCAATCACACACTTCGAAGAGACCCCACCCATATCCCTAGACACGATTTAAATCTTTGCCCTAGGCAAGCTCTCAAGTGGACACCACAGGGCAAGAGGAAAGTTGGTCGACCCAAGCAAACCTGGCGGCGTCGTCGTACCATTGCGGCGGAAAGACAGTCGGTCTCACCTGGCGGAAGCGAAGCGCATTGCCCAGGACAGATCCCGATGGAGAAGCGCGATTGACGCCCTCTGCCCCACCTGGGGGTCTTAGGACCATAAGTTGTAATATCAACTTGTACTTACAATACTGTTATGGTAGAATTAAAACTAATTAAATGTAATTACTCTTTTATTGTGATTATGTTTGCAAATCAATCCGCTCAAAAACACTTGGAAAGTTATTAATTGCACAAAACTGGTTAATAACAGTCCATCTGCTGCTTTTCATTCCACTAGGCATTTTAATATTAGTTTGACCCTGCCTAAATTGCTGGATTAAGCCATGTAAGTCGTGCCAGCATCATCTTGAACCTGAATTGATTCGGTAAATTAGATGCAAGCACAGATGGATGAAACGTTCACGTTGTGCTAGTTTACTAAGTTTCCATGTGAACACATGTAGTTCTGTATGAGTTCCTGCACCTTCTAAAGGCTGCTTCCTAAAGGTCATTTTCGATCAATTATTTGATGATGAATTGCACTGTTGCCATAAAGTGCATGTGAACGTGCGTTAGTTCAATATCGCGATGATGTGAACCAATCTACGCACTAAGGTTAATTTTCCTTTACTGCTGACCTTTACTGCTTTTTGTGGTTTTTGTACATTGGTTTTGTATAACATTTTAAACGTAGTTTTCGTTGTTTTGTATAGAATTTACAAAATAATGCAAACTATCGAACTCTGATTTTTAATGACGTCGAATTCAATTTGATGGATTGAAATGCCAAATATCTCTCTATTAGATGCTTATAGGAGGGTCCGGCCTACTTTAACTTTATTGAACGCTTATTGGAGATTTTAGCGCTATTGGACGTTTATGAATAACATTTTTTGGCATCCAAATTTTAACAGTTCAATAACGATCTAATAGCGACTCGAAATTTTTTATGAATAAGACAGTATATGTTGCCCAGGCTTAATAGCTATACAACAAAAAAAGTTTCATTCAAATCCGTCCAGTAGTTTTTGCGTGAAACGCGTACATACATACAGACAGACAGACAAGAAATTCCAAAAAATTTTTTTGCTTTCTATTGTTCTTTTTAGGTCTCCCTCTATCCATTTCAGTCAAAAATATTAAATGTACAGACAAAATATTTTTACTGTTTTATTATATGTATAGATGTTTTATTATGTATAGATAAAAGTATTGAGCAGGACATAGGATACCTACCTTTCATTCCGAGAAAAAGCACTGTTCCCGTGGGAAATTCACGCGGGTGAAGCCGCGGGCAAAAGCTTTTTTTATATAATTCGAGATTTATGTCCCAGATGATTGATTTATATACATAGGTACCTATATAGGTGACTATTATTTACCCTATTTGTGATTGAATTATCCTAGTATTATAAACTGACGCGCCCCGGGGCTTCGCTCCCGTGGGAATTTCGGAATAAAAAGTACCCTATGTGCTATTCCCTGTATTTTTCTACCCGTATACAAAATTTCATCGAAATTCATCCAGTCCAGTAGATTTTGCGTGATTGAGTAACAAACATCCTCACAAACCCACAAACTCACTCACAAACTCACATCCAAACTTTCGCATTTATAATATTATTAGGATTAGGATATTAGGATTAGAATATTAGGATGCGAACATATACTATGTTGGAATAGGTATACTTACCTCCCCCGAACGAGGTTCCAATCTTGTAGCGATGGAGGGGCTCAGTACCAGCGGGAAGCGGGACCGCTGCCGCTGGGAAGCTAATAGGAACCCATGGCCCGGGAGTGACAACCCCGGGCCGGGAGAAGGCCGCTTTCAGTGGCCTGGCTGTGAGGAAGTAGGGGGCACACACGCCCTACTCTCACAGCCGTGGTAGGGGTCGCGGGGGAAGAGGAGTGCCGGTATTGCGGTGCGCCGTTCTCCCTATCCTCCGCTCGCGAGCGTGGCCGTGGCGCTGGGCACGGTGTCGGTGGGGCCGCAGGGGAAGAGGCGTGTCGGTATTGCGGTGCGCCGCTCTCCCTGTCCTCTGCGGCCGACGTGTGGTGGGCCTGTCTCGGTCACAGTGGATAGGGACAACCTATCCCCTGTGGCTGAGATGAGGTAGGGCCTGACCTTGTCAGGTCCCAAAAAATTGAGGGCTGGTTGGGTGGCGGAAACGGGATTCCGTCGCCTGGCTTAACGGCTCCTCGGGTGAAAGGCGCATCCGTGTTAAGTGCGCCTTTACCCTAGCGGGAAATTTTGGCAGCTATCCCGCTGGCCGCTCCGACCCTCTCACTGGAGAGGTGATTCGAGAGCGAGCCGCGCTAAGGCCGCCGTAGTAGCGGCCACCGCGCCAGGGCTGTGGAGCGTGAGAAAGAAGCACACGGTCCTGGCATATATGCGGTAGGGGTTGACACCGTGTGGTTTTAGTGGGTTCGAGTCCCACGTACCTGTCCGGCTTCCCGTGGCTGGATGGATGAGACGAGGGTCTTTTCACACGAAAAAAAAAAAAGGTATACCTACCTACACCAGCCCCCCCCCCAAACGGGTTCTCATCTTGTAACGATAGGGGGGCTCAGTACCAGCGGTTTGCCTCGGCCGCAGGGAAGCAGAGGAACCCATGGCCCGGGAGTGACGACCCTGGGCCCGGAGGAGGCCGCTCTCAGTGGCCTGGCTGTGAGAGTAGGGGGCACACACGCCCTACTCTCATAGCCGTGGTAGGGGTCGCGGGGGAAGAGGAGTGCCGGTATTACAGTGCGCCGTTCTCCCTATCCTCCGCGGCCGACGCGTGGTGGGCCTGTCTCGGTCGCAGGGGATAGGGATAACCTATCCTCTGCGGCTGAGATGTGGTAGGGCCTGCAGTAGTGAGAGTAGCACACGGTCCTGGCATATATGCGGTAGGGGTTGACACCGTGTGGTTTTAGTGGATTCAAGTCCCACACACCCGTCCGGCTTCCCGTGACTGGATGGACGAGACGAAGGTCTTTCCACACGTTAAAAAAAAAGGTATACCTACCTATGTTCCGTTTTTTGTGCCTGAACGGCTAAAAGAATTTCAATGAAAAGTATAGATATAAATTGGACTTTGGAGAAGAACATAGGCACCTTCCTTCCAAAAACGTTTTCGTGATTTTTCAAAAACTACTAATCCAATTTGCATGGAGTTTTCGCTATTCGACTCGAAATACTCCATAAGTATAATTTTCAATGTTAAACTGTTTTTTTTTCAATATAACAAAAATAGTATTATTATATTTTTTTAATAACCAAGTGAGCAGCCCTATAAGAATAGGCATGAATTTTGTTGTTTCTTAGGAAGCTTTCCATCTGTATAGTTTTTAGTAATCTGTGGTATGGCAGTTAACAGCTCGCTAACAAACCGGTTTGTAGCGATAAGAATCGCGGCTTGCATCTGCAACGCGTCGATCAGTGACGCCCTCGCGATGACACCGTAAGGTAGTGCTAGTGTAAATTGACCAGTTACATAATCAGTGTAGATAACCAAGCGAAGTATAGTGCAATTATTTATATTAGCTTCATATGAGACAAAGACACTGTGCAACCAAAACTTATAGGACTTTACAACGTTTCTATGCATAAGTGCTAAAAATAACTAGATAAATTAGCATTAGTACGAAGAGAATAAATATTTTAATCATAGTTTCGATCCAGTATAGAAACCAAATTACATAAGGTGCACAACAACAATACAATGAGAACAGGACAATATTTGCCGGTTTTAGTAACTAATTCAGCCGCAGTGAAAAGCACGTGAGTTCTTCCTCATTCCGTATGCGATGCCTGGGCGCATCAGCGCAGCGCCCGCGTGCTGCCGGGCATAGATGCGACCGTCACGAGTCCAGACAAATCGCCAGGCTTGCTTTTTCTTCAGTTCCCGTGCCTGTTGGAATAGTTTCCTGTTGTAACGGGTCAAACGCTCATTAACATAAAATCGCGCGGGTGTGCCAGGCAACCCAGTGCCTTCTGTCGTGACTCCTCGGCGCACGCGCGCCGCCGCAGCATCTGGTCACGAGCTGCTCATCGCGCCAGGCGGACCACGATGACGCGGGGACGAGTGGAAGACGACTCCTCGGTTCCGGGAGCCCGCCCCACCCGCGTAGCGCTGACCACATCCTGCTCCGCGAGCGTCATGCCGATTTTTTGTCCCAATGTGGCGACTATATGAACAACATTTTCTCCCTTTTGCTCGGGATACAGGAAATTTCTCTATCATTTAGTAGCATGCCTTGGTCGCGGTTATTTATCTCGGACTTAAGCTGCGAGTAGTCTCAGCTAGTGAACTATTCGGTAATTGGGGCACACCAGAATTAAAGGCGACGTTCTACGACCTCCAAGACGGCTGCTCATTTTATCAATACGCTTATCCCAGCTATCAAGTCTGGAAGTGATGTTAGCGATTGAAATGGATAAGCTTTGCATATGAAACATCATCGCCTGGAATTCACACCTCATCTGTTCCCTATGTTCGATGTCTTTTTTCATCTCCTCCCAAAGCTGCCGTGTCTCTGCTGCATACAACTGTAAGTCTGTCATTCCTAATGTAGAATCATGTCGCACCTCCGCTCAAATAGTGTATTAACTCAAAAGAAACAACATTTGGAAATAAGTACCGGCAAAGTTAAGGTGTCGAAAATTTTTCACATTTTGACTTGTAACTCGAAAAATATTCGACCTATAAAAAATGTGTAGAAGTAAGTTTATAGGCATTTTAAAGCTGTTTACAGTAGTAAGCATTATAATAGAAAATTACGAAAAAAAAACATTAAATATTTGGAGTTATGACAGTTTATTGAATAAAAATACGTAAAGTCAGTCAGAATTTTTTGTTGTTAATAGACACTTTTAGTAATTTTTCGCTTAAAAACTACAATTTAGAATGTTTTAAATCACTATTAAGTATTTCTGATGCACAATAACATCTTTCAAGTTAAATAAAATAAAAAGTATATTATCAGAACTTATAATTTTAACAAAACATAAGCATTGTATCAAAACTTTGAATTAAACAAAACTCTAAAAACAAAACTTGAAATTTGTTTGAATAGGTGCCTAATTAGTTATTATTTTGATTAATTATTACCATCTCAAACAAGTTCCGAAAATTACTTATATCAATAAAAATATTGATAGAGAAATTTTGGAAGAGATACCTATATTAAAGAATTCAGTAAAAACCAACAATAGGTTACCAATCTAAACAAAGAAAAAAATAACTTAATACAGGAACTTTTCAAATCGAAATGATTAGGTATCATTAAATTAATTATCATCATCGAACATTAATTTTCCTATGCATGACCAATGCAGAGGAAGGCAGAGAAAAATGAATTCAAGACATAAATATATACATAAATATAGGTAGTAAAAATATCTTTCTTGATCTGGACGTCATCGTTGGTCTGCAAAAGATTGTTTTACTATCAGTATAATAAACAAAAGAGATACCTATACACTAATTTCAACAGTACGATTCGACAGTACGTACATGAAGTTGCGTTGGCAAATTTTTAGTTAACTGTCTATTGTGATTAATTCATCAATATTAAATACTGATTTTGCAGCATAACGTAGTAAATCATTAACAGGACTACCAATTCGTTAAAACACAACAAAAAATATAGTTCCATTTATCATCTATACATTCACTTCTTTTATTTTTCCAAAATGTGTGCTAAAACCGAACATAATATTTTTTAATAAACTGCATAAACTAGATTGAATACACAGTTAAGTCAAAAAAAAGTTGTGATATAGTGTCACATCTCTGTACGAAACAGTTTTACTGAAAAATTATGTGATAGTTGTGGCGTACTAGCGGACCGGCTAGTTCCCCGCTACCCGCACGGAGGTTACTCATTATATCCAGATCGGTCTCGGTGTGCGGACGGTTGTCTGAGTGCACGGGCTGTTGTCATTCTCAGTTACTGTCAAGTCGCTCTGTACCAACTTCTATCCGTTGTCACATGTAAGCAATAGTCAGGAATAGTCAGGATACGGAGGAGCCCCAGATCCCTGATCCGCTTAAGCCCCGGGTCCGGTTGTGCTGTGGGGTACTTGACGTGCGAGGTTGGGGCGCGTCACTATGCCGTATAATATTAGTGACAACGGCACATTTGTCGACGAGGAAAACGTGAGTGCATTAATATTTTGTTAAAAAAAAAAAGAAAGTGAGGGTGGATATTCAATAAAATATTATGATCCTATCATCAATGTCTGTGATCCTATCACTGGGCTACCGCCCGCGTTAGAATCTTATTCGAGGGTAGAATGTTCAGAAAATATATAGTAAAGAATAATCAGCCATCTCAATAATCAATAATAATTTCATGAACGCCTCAAGGGATCTTGGCGCCAACATAACAACAATACTTTTTACACGACTGACCAAAAAGGAGTGTTATGTTTTCAGGGTTCATGTATGTATGTAAGTATGTAAGTATGTATGTATGTAAGTTTCTTTATTCCACCATAAGTCCTGAACGGCTTAACAGATTTTGATGTGAGAGGTATTTTTAGATTCCTTGCATTCCTCCTAGTGACATAGGCTATATAACGTCATCATAAAAACAAAATGGCGGATTGTATATGCGATAAATAGCAGACCAAAAAAATAAAATTTGATCAATCTTATCGAGTGGGGTATCAAATTGAAGGGCTTTAAAAGGCGATTCGAAAAATGTATATAAATTATATGTTTGTATGTACTTTTTGATTAAGAACTTGTCAGTCGTGTTTTTTATTTTTAATAATTAGCTTGTTATGTGAATATATTTTCCTGCAACTATAGCTTGGCCATAGTGGCCGTAATGATAAAATATATACGAAAAAGTTTTTAAGTAGGTACCAAACGATAAACGACAAACACAGATTTCACGTAACATTTAATGACTTGGATTGTGATATGCGCCACCTAACTGTTTATGTATAGCTTTTCGCTTAGTACAATGTAGATTAAGTATACTGTTAACAATGCACTTTCTGTACTTGAAATATGAATGCATACATAGTTCCCTTAGGTTAAAACCTCAGGTTAAAACGTAACTACAGTGATACAAATCATAAGGTCGGCTGGACCGGCACTACCGGCAGGTTACAAGACAGAATATTAGTTATTTATTATTTTGCTAACGCGAAGTAAACCTATCAATTACTATTAAATTAACGAATTAACGAAAATGTCGTGTCACCTTGATAGATACACGAATTTTCGTTGTCTAAAGTATCTTTACCTTTGGTATTATCAGAATAGATAAAACAGTGAAATAAATATAAAAATGGAATATTATAAATGTTGGAATGTTATAATTATTTTCTCATCACAATCAAATCAGTTCAATTTGTGTCATGTAAGTAATACTCGATTTCGGTACTTTTGTCGATGTTTTAACTGTCCATTGTGATGATATTTTATATAAATAGGTACTTAAGTGCAACCAGGGATTATGCTCGGTTGGTACCTAAACTAGAAAAATCATGTTTCCGTGGTTCCTAACCCGAATGAATGGTCGTTTAGTAACTGATCTTATAGTTAATCGATAGTGTATTTTTCCATATAAAATATATTTGATTAATATCATGATGAAAAAAAAAACACAGAATTTGAACTAAGAGTAAAATAACTAGGTATCAAAACAATTACAAGGGTGCAAGTAAATTTAAGAAGGAACTATATTCTTGACATGTCTTTAAATATAAGAATTCTTTAAACCAAATAGATCAAAGTTGACTAGTCTCATAAACGGACTACCTTCATAGTTGCAAGGAAATACACCCCAAAAAAAAAAAACTGAAGGATAATTTTCAAATAATTCATCTGGTTATACATAATATTATAACCAGTAGAGTTTGTTACAGCGCCTGGTTGACCGGAACATTGATGGATGTGTCAATTATGATGTTCATCTTCTGTGTGATTACAATATTCAGAAAACTAAAACTTGTTTATGTAACACTGGCGGCCAGTCCCAGATTTGCAAGGGGGTCATTTAGGGGTAACTTATGTTACTCAGAAATAATGTAGGTATTAATGTAGGAATACATCTTAAAAATCGGTCCAGTGATTAATATTTTTGCTACAAATGTCTATAACGAAAATGAAAACTTCCATTTTGGGTATGGAAGTGTAAGAAGTGTAGATTGTACACTAAAATGAATTGTATATTTAATGTTAAATAAATAAGTAAAATAAAGAAAATAGGTACCTAAGGTAATCAATAGTGGTACTTGAGAATAGCGTGTTTAAATTTAAGTATGGAAAAAAAAAATACGGCAGTAAATACTTGGCATATATCAACACAATATGACAGATATATCGATAACTATATGCATATACAAGTTTAAGCCACCAAGAAACCTACAGTATAAAATGTAGGTATTTATAAACTTTACTCAATTATTACTTAACAGTCTACCCTGTAAAATAAAATGGTATTTCATTGAAAGCAAATTAATTGAACTCATTGTTGAAAACATAAATTAATTTTATTGCAAAGGATTTTAGTATAATCGTTTGGTCCAGACAAATACAGTAATTGGGCTATGCCCAACGATTTTGGTACTCATTGATGTTATAATAACTACTTTAACGAAGATACACTCGGTTGCCTTTATATGTTTACATACATTAATTGACATCACTTATCACAATGGTACCACAAGAAGCAAGTATACATGCATGAACAAAGTACACTAATTGTTCTTTAATGCACTATATGCCATATACATAAATGTTGTTCTAAAAAAAAAAAAAACTTTTTATAGTTTAGTTTATTTAAATTTCTAATTGTAATGATGTGTAAGAAGATATTATTTTCTATCGATCATTGACAAGTTAGCAATGAATCACTTAGTTGTAATGACAACACAATGTTTATTTGAAAATAGAGAAAAGCAGTTTAAATATCAAAGTACATGGTGTCACCTAAATGTTACTTTTACTATTTTACTCGTACTTAATATCTAACAATATTTTAATTCTTTTGTTTATGAATTCATATTAGGGATTGATAAGTCAGCATTAAAACGACCTCAGCAATTTTATTGCCCGAAGTCATCATTGAATTGCTGAAGTTACCTTTGTGAATCAAAGTATATAAATTTAAATAAATCAATATTATGGATAACGTTAAACCAGCATAATTTTCTCAGAATGTGCAATTAAATTGCTCAGAGTCAGCATTGAAATTGCTAAAGTTACCCAATATTAACCGAATAAACAATAAATATTGATGTGCACTTTTGCTGCGAATACGAATATTATGGATCATTAAGCTGCAATTAAATTGCTCAGAGTCAGCATTAAATTGCTCAGAGTCAGCATTAAATTGCTAAAGTTACCCAATATAAAACGATTAAATATAATAAATATTGATGTGCATTTTGTGCTACGAATAAATGTTTTTACAATTAGGTATTTAAGTTTATATCTAATTGGGAATATCCAATATGTGTGTTGTTTGAAATAAATATGTGTAAGGACAATGATGACCTCCGTGTGTGGTCCCGGGATAAATTCTCGGTCAGGTCAAATAATCTTTGTGAATCGGCCTGGGTCTAGTAGTGTGCCATCCTACACACAAGCGACTGTTAACAGCAATAATTCACAAAGGTGGATAAGTAATTAATGTGTAAGGACAATAACGACAACCTCCTTGTGTGGTCCCGGGTTAATTTCTCGGTCAGGTCAAATGGTTTTTTTAAACGGCCTGGGTCTGGTGGTATGCTATCCTATACAAAAGAGTTCCACTGTTAACAGCTAATCCGTAAAGGGTAAATTTAACGGATAAAGTAACGACTGTTTTTAATTTAACAGCTATTCCACAAAGGTGGATAAAAATAATTATTGTGGTCTAGCGCCCATAAAAGTATTGGCGAGACATCCAGTCTTAGAAAATCCATGTTGTTGGGTTATAATTAAAATATAATGTATATTAGAAAAGTATAATGCAGATCATAAAAAACTCTATTTATATGCTGAACCTGCTACAGGCAAGTTACAAAATCGTATTACCAAATTTAGTTTGGTGGAAAAATACAGAATAGTCACTTCTAAGTCAATACACAAATAAAAAATACAACAAATATGTATTCTCATAAACTAATGTAGGTACATTACATACAATTTAATAATAGAATTATATTAATAAAGTAAATTAATTAAAATTTACACTAAGATTAAATCAAAATAGATGTAATGGATTGGATGTCGTACAGTCCTGACAAGATGTTGCCTCGCCCGTAAAGGTGCCCAGAAGTCTGACAGCATTGTAGCGTTGAATGGAAATGCTGATCGTTTGATCAGTACCTACATAAAACTAAAAAATAAAATAAATAACATATATATGACATAATAAATTAATAAATAATAATATATATGTGACGACCTCCGTGGCCCAACGGTCATCACGCCGGACTGCCACACCGGAGGTCCCGGGTTCGATCCCCGGTCGGGTCAAGATGGAAAATTATCTTTTTCAGATTGACCTGGGTCTTGGATGTTTATCTATATATGTATTTGTTATAAAATATAGTATCGTTGAGTTAGTATCCCATAACACAAGTCTCGAACTTACTTTGGGGCTAACTCAATCTGTGTGAAGTTGTCCGTATATATTTATTTATTTATTTATTTATATATATTTTTTTGAGTGTATTATCATATTTTTTAAGTATATTTTGAATTTATTTGCGGCAAGCCATCTGACTCAATTTGCACACCGTTTCAACGGTTGAACATTGCTGCTCTGTAACATCATGCATTTTATGTACTTATCAACAATGTTTTTTTGGCAAATAAATATATCTTTATCTTTATCTTTATCTTTATCTTTATCTTTATCTTTATCTTTATCTTTATCTTTATCTTTATCTTTATCTTTATCTTTATCTTTATCTTTATCTTTATCTTTATCTTTATCTTTATCTTTATCTTTATCTTTATCTTTATCTTTATCTTTATCTTTATCTTTATCTTTATCTTTATCTTTATCTTTATCTTTATCTTTATCTTTATCTTTATCTTTATCTTTATCTTTATCTTTATCTTTATCTTTATCTTTATCTTTATCTTTATCTTTATCTTTATCTTTAAAAAAAAATATATATCGTTGTTATTTATATTTCCAATTACATAGTTGTTTCTGAACCAGATTTTACTAATAAGGAAATCCTTATCCGTAAG
>JAEMBS010000145.1:10000-51435 GCA_018467065.1 Ephestia elutella | reverse complement strand
CTTCGCTCGCTCAGACGGTCGCTACGCAAGCTCTTTGAGTGTTAAGTCTTGCTTGCTCGTGATCAAAAAATCGTGAATTTTCTTCGAAATACGCCCGCGTTTATTACGATACCGTACCAATAATACGAGCAATACATGGAAGTGGGATGGAGTAACTTTCCTTCGGTGAGTTACTAGATAATCATTTTTTAACTTAATTTGTGCTAAATATTATTAGCGGACGCCATGATGCCCATGACGCGTCATTTGTCATAGACTAAGAATTCAGATAGAACAAGTGTAGGTAGAATAACCTGTAATTTCTTGTTATACCTAGCCTACCTTATAAAAGTGATACCATTTTAATAAAATATTATTTATGTACTAACATTGTATTATGTTTGTTTTAGCCAAGAAGCAAAAACGTGGCATCAGAATAATAATCGTTTATCTTCTAAGAGGCAAAAATTAATTAAACTTATATTGTTTGAAGGAATTAAATAAATATTACTCACTGAAAAATTATATGGCGTTTATTTTCTTGTACCTATCAAAACTAAAAGTATAATTTGTAATTAGTCTACTGCGTTCTAATTACACGCGAACGAAGTCGCGGGCATAAACTATTATGCAATAAAGAAACAAACATCAATTTGTTTTGTACCTACCAAGTTTTATTCAAAAGATTTGGTAAGTTCAAAACGCGAAACAGATGTCCACTCTGTGGTGTTTGTTATAATCTTGGTCGCAAGTAAACAATAGCCTTGAAGCGCTGTAGCGCTGCTTGTTTCTGGACACTTTAATTATTGCTCCAGCGCTGCAGCGAATTTATTTTAACCTTTACAAAAACGGGACACACATTTTATTTGGAGTAGCCAGGGACTGGATATCGATATTTTCAAAATACCGATATTTTGACGAAAATATCGATAACGGAATCGATAACTGAAGTAAATACCAATATTTTTATCGCTATTATGGTGAACTGGTATAAAAGTATCGATCATTTTTATCGATACACCTAGGCTGCGAGGCGACGTTGCTAGATCGTGCACGTCATGTGTACCGCGGCCACCACGCCGCCGCCGCGCCACCCCGCCAGCGTTCGCCGAGCGCGGGACGGCACGGTACGGCAACAGCGCGCTCGCATGAGCATTCATTTATTTGATGTTTTGTTGTCACAGATAACCCCCAATAGATTCAGTATCATTCAATTCCTGTTCGCGTCGAAAAGTCGAAAGTCACCAAACTTAGAGGAAGTACGCGGGGGTCGGGAGCGGCAGCTGACGTCAACGAGAAAAGGACACACATATACTTGATACTTGGGAAAGAAAGAGATGCTTGCAAAAGACATCAACGACACCCCATTTTGGTACTCTAGTTCGCAATGTTTCACATAGTTCGACTTCGACCATTATAATGTGAACTCTGCACGTAATTTTATTAAATTAATTAATAAACTTACCTGTGGAAAGTTATACCATCCTTTTGGAGATTTGATATCTTTGATGATTTTCTGTACCATTTTATGGAACATGTAATCATTTTTACACACTCAACGAAAACGAACCTAATAGATTTTTTCGGAAATTTTCACAAAACAATCTCACAGGTCTGAGTTCTGGTCGCAACTAATGAAGCAATTTCATTTATACGTGAAAAAGCATGTAAGTGCGGTAACCACGGACGCCCATACAAGCGGAATCTATTGGGGGTTATCTGTGTTTGTTGTAGTACTCTCGCGACTACCTACTTTTGTATGTTGTGAAAATATTGTGCAAAATAAATAAGACAACTATAATACGAGTATAGAATAAATGACAAGTGTGAATTAGAAATAGAGGGTACCTAATAATACTGACAAATGATATAAAATTAATTTTAATGAATATGCGAAGAGGATTTCATATAGCTTTTGCCCGCGGCTTCGCCCGCATGAATTTTACACGGGAACAGTGCTTTTACTCGGTATGAAAGGTATGCTCTATGTCCTTCTCCGTACTTCTAACTATGAGTATGCGCAGAAATAGACAAATTTTTATTCGGATATTTTTACTCGAATTATCTATCATACGAATAAAATTTTATACGTGGAAATTCATTCGCGGTTAATTTATATACGAATAAATCATCCGCGGATAAATTGGCCTCGAATAAATTATCCGTGATATTATCCGTCATTGGAATAACGAATAAATTACGACATCATTTTCATAAGTACAATCGTTTTAGGTAAGTAAGGTAACTGGTAACTGTACGGAATTCCGGAATGTTAAGGCGTTTTTGTCTTTCTAAGCAATTTCCAGTAAAACAGAAAAACTCAGCGATTTGAAATTAGTGCTGTCGTAAAAAGTGGTTTTCAGAGAGGAGATTGATATGTAACACTACTGTATTAAACGATGTTTTAGAAGACTAATCGTAATTTATCTCGGCCCCATAAAAGTCCATAATTGCGGTATAAAATTTTACTCAGAAGTTAATTCCGTAAATGCGTGGTCGTAATTCCGGTATATGCTGAAAAATGCCGTTCTGCTGCAAAATTATATAGAATTTAATAATTAATAATAAACTGAGAATATAAATTTAATTTAGGTCTGAAATAAAATTATTTTATTCAAAATGTAAGGAATAAAGGTTTATTTATGTTTCTAGGTACATTTCAAACAAGCAGGGTTTAGCGAACAATATTATATTAATTTATTTATTTGTATATACATATAATATAATCCGTTTATAAGTCTATTACTTTTGCCAGCGACTTTCGGGGAATCCTCTCTTGGTGTTGTCACGTTCCTACGGAACCTAACGGGGCACCTAAGTACTTTGTGAAGGCATCGTAAAGCAATTACCAAAATGCACAATGGCTTTGTAACAAAGGACCGTACGTAAGGTTATTTTTATACTTATTTTATGATACATATCTTTATGGTTATTGCCGAAGGAACTTTAACTAATTTGTACAACCATTTTTTATCACAAAATATTCCGTTATTACTTCACTCTCTACACAGAGAACACGCATAATTCTTTTACCATCCCTTCTGATACAAACCCACCCAATACTTATCTGAAACCAGTAAGTACTAAGTACAGTGCTTCGGTCAGTTATTTACCCTGTATATTAATATGAATAGGCTGAATACGCAAAAATATGGTATAAAAATGTTATTCTCCAAAGAAAACGTAACGAAATGTACAATTAATAAACCACGATGTTTGCAATTTTCATTAAAAACTTGATTGATCACTCATAATTCCCTTATGAAAATCCGCGCGGCAGCTTGCAGTACGCAACACACGCACTAATAGTAATGGCGATTTGGCGCTAACTGACCTTGGGAGACATCATAACTGAATCAACAATGTTTGTAATTCTTTTTTACAATGTTGATTGAATCTTTTTTTGTTTATACTTGATAGATAATTACTAAAATCATTAAAACAATTAGTAGTTTTCTTATTTTTTGGCCTAAACCGAAAACTTACGGAATTCCGTACACTTACGTAATATGGTACATCTACCTTAATGCTTGCTTGTTTTTGATGTAAAACATCTGTCGTCTGGCTTCTGACAATCTATAGGAGTGATTTCGTAGTGTTTAATAAATTTAAACTTACCAAACCAAAAATTTGTTTTTTACCAAGAAACAAAGTAATGCCGAAAATTTTGGACCGACCAAGTGAAATATATATTATACTTCAATTGAAAGGCAAGTGATATGAAACCAACGGGCAATTTCAATTGGTCGGATTATACGTCAGCGATAAAAATCTGAATGTAAACATTTGGCGCACCATTTAGAAAAAGATCCGTCATCATTTATTATTTTATTCTCATTTCATGCTATAATATTTTATTATCCTAACTTCCTTTTTTTTTTAATAAGATAGGGCGGCAAACGAGCAAGCGGGTCACCTGATGGTAAGTCATCACCGCTGCCCATGGACAACCACAACACCAGGGGGCCGATTCCACTAATTACAAACGTAAATGTCGTGTTTCAATTGTGTCTCAAGATCCAAGGAAATTGAAATAAAGTGACAAGATCTCTGTTAGACTTCTATGTTTTATTACGATTTCTTTGGCCTTTGAGACACAACTGAGGCACAAAATCTACGTTTGTAATTTGTAGAATCAAGGGCCAGGGGTATCGCAGGAGTGTTGCCGGCCTTT
Source organism: Ephestia elutella (assembly GCA_018467065.1). Taxonomy (NCBI): domain Eukaryota; kingdom Metazoa; phylum Arthropoda; class Insecta; order Lepidoptera; family Pyralidae; genus Ephestia; species Ephestia elutella. The sequence continues at coordinate 47,282 of JAEMBS010000145.1, read as the reverse complement.
TAAAAAGACGTAGGCTCGTTTTTTGAAGGTTCCAATGTCGTTCCTAACTAATATTATAAATGCGAAAGTGAGTTTGTTTGTTTGTTGGTTTGTTTATTTGTTTGTTTGTTTGTTACCTATTCACGCTTCATCTACTGAACAATCTTCCTGAAATTTCGCATACACATAGTTAGAAGTACGGAGAAGGACATAGGGTACCTTTCATCCCGGTAAAAGGCACGGTTCCCGTGGGAAATTCACGCGGGCGAAGCCGCGGGCGAAAGTTAGTATGTAATAAAAATGGTGGCATATGTTTTTCATTCTAAAATAAATATAAACAATGGTATTCTCTCAAATTTAGCAATCTAAAAGTTGTTTTTAATATTTTATTGTTTGATTGTAATGACTGTTCTACATTATATGAATTTTATTCCTAATTGGCTCATATTATTTGTCATCCACTATTCTTTGTTTACAAAGTTTCTACGATCTATTGGCGCATGACGGGGCCTTTAGGTACCTATAGCTGTTTCTATATTTCAAAAATATTTGTTTTGTGCTGTTTCTCATTCTGGCAATGAGTGTTGCCAGCATTATACGTTTTCCCATTTTCGATGGAAATTACGCACAAGTAAAAAATATGTAAAATGGCAAATTTAAAAATTAATATGATAAATATAATAAAATTTAATAAAATAGCTATAAGCTATAATTTAAGTTGGGGCGAAAACACATTGTTTGTTTGTATGTATGTTTGTTCTTCGATAACTCTAGAACGGTTGAATTAATTTCGATGATATCAAGAATACGTGTAGCAACTATCTATTGAATTTTTAATTTCGTTGCGCAACAAAATCGATTCAGTCGTTTTTGAGATATACGCATATTTTTAAAATAATAATCGCGATGTCTAAGTTCTCGGCGAACCACTAGTTATTTTTATAAATAGGCAATAAAAGTACTCTACGAGTATGAAAAGTAATTGATACTACAGATATTTACTCACTGATAAGGGTTTAAACAAAAATATAACTCGAGTAGGGAATTTTTTTGTTACAATTGGCAACACAACTTTCGAAGTACTTAAAAAATGATAATTTGTTTAAAATTTTAGATTTTTAGATAGAAAGTACCTACCTACTGTTGCATGGACTCGTAAACTAAATATAATAATTATGCAAGTGTGTGGTAGAGATCTGAACACAAAAAGACGTGTATTGTACTTACGTGGGAAATGTGATTCATATATTCAGCTCACCGTGTTGTAAACTTGTAACACGAAATACAAGTTCTAATATAGATTTACACTTAAAATATCACGCGAAACAATATCTCCATTCCAATATACTAGTGGTTCGCCGCGCGAATTTAAAATTTACGTATTTTTTATTTTTAAAATATGCGTAAATACGTAACGTCCGATAAAATATATTTTGCTGTCAGTTTTTCTCAAAAATAAAGCTTTGCGTTTTTAAGCGTATATATCTCAAAAACGGCTATATCGATTTTGTTGCGCAACGAACTTAAAAATTCTATGGATTTGCTACACGTATTCTTACATACATACATACATATAATCACGTCTTTATCCCTTACGCGGTAGACAGAGTCAAAAGTCGTATGACTCGAAGGCCACGCTTAGCTAAATAGTGGGCTCTCTGATGGAATGGAGATACAGGTATAGTGACAGGTTGCCAGCCCATCGCCTATGAGTGGAGGAATCCCCAGTTTAAACCCCTTTCCCTCGATTGACTTTTACAATCTGCACGGGAAGAGAAGCAGCTGGCACATTCTATGTTTTTTCTTCGCTCCCAGACCAGCATGGAAGCAAATTAATTCAACGGTTCGAGAGTTATCGCGGAAAAAAACATACATACATACAAACAATGTGTTTCCTTTGTGTTAACTTGAATTATTATTATTGTTATCTAATGAAAAATCTGTCTCCTCAATATTATTTTAAAATGACTTTTTTTTTTCAAATATAAGGATTTATTTGCTATTTTTAATTTTATGAATATTGATTTCTTATGAAATGGAATAAATGAATACATGAATGCCCGAAACCTTAGAATTGCGCCATCTAGTGAATTTGTGTGGTACTATTACGCGATTTGCTTTGATCAAGCTTTGTTGCTTCTAATTTTAACGACAAAATAGACAAAACACGCGAGATTGATACTGGTAGCGACATCTAGTTAGTCCAGGAACAAGTAACAGTCAGGCACACTTTGATATATGAAGAATATCTGTCTATACTTGTTAATATTTTGTCGATGGTACTAGTATATAAGTCATCATCTATACATATAATAAAACAGTAAAAATATTTTGTCTGTACATTTAGTATTTTTGACTGAAATGAATAGAGGGACACTTGAAAAGAATAATAGAAAGCAAAAAAAACTTTTGGAATTTCTTGTCTGTCTGTCTGTCTGTATATATGTACGCGTTTCACGCAAAAACTACTGGACGGATTTGAATGAAACTTTTTTTGTTGTAATGCTATTAAGCCTGGGCAACATATAGGCTATAATTAATTTTGAAAACTGGAACACCTGATGAAGAACCATAGCAGAACAGCTAAACTATAAGAAATATGGAAATGGTGCCTTAACAAAAGTCGTTCAACCTGATGAGCATTTTCTGCTGACGTATAAAAATTGAAGATCTGGAACATCTGATTAAGAACTGCAAGAGACCAGCTACACTATAACATATATGAAAATGGCGCCTTAGCAAAAATCGTTCAACCTGATGAGCATTTTCTGCTGACGTATAAAAATTGAAGATCTGGAACATCTGATAAATAACTCCAAGAGACCAGCTACACTATAACATATATGGAAATGGCGCCTTAGGAAAACTTGATAAATCTGATGAACATTTTCTGTAGACGTATAAAAATCGAAGATCCGAAACATCTGAAACAGTTTGGAACACAAAAAGACGTTTCATCTAAGCGAAATTCACGCGGGCGAAGCCGCGGGCAACAGCTAGTATAATATAATGTAATAATATAATAATCAGATACAGCATAAATATTATGCCTAATGACTTATTTGGGAAGTAAATATACGGCGATAAAAACTTAGGGAATCAAACACGGAAATATGAATAAGAGTGGAAGTGTTACTTGATAAAATTAGTAAGTGAACCGTGGTCGCCAAACTCACACATTTAAGTTATAAATCATACACTACACTACAGATGAACAATGAGCTTTATTGGTCATTTTTATTTTATCAAAGTGTATTAAGTCAATGCGACTATATCGGACAAACAAGTACCTTAAGTCTTCGACATATGGCTTAATTTGTACTGTACAAGAACGTACATAAGACGTTTTAAAGTCCAACGTCGACTGAAGAAAAAATTCCGCCACTCGACAATAGATGGCGTTTCAAAACTTTTGAGCAACTATGACCCATAAATCAAAGAGAATAGGGTTTAAATTAGCGTCAAATGAAAGTATTCCTAGTGCTACTCGATTAGTGCAGTAGCGGATTGATTATTGCAACACAATATCGATATCGATAGATCAAATTTTCATACAAACTCAGAATAATAAAATAGATTTTCTTTCTTCTATATTATTTCGCGGATTTATAGTGTTATTATTTTAATCAAAAATTAACGTAATATTTTGTTATAAAAAAAAAGTGTGTCGAAATCAAGAAATTATTTTCCTCGAAATGCTCGGAACATATAGTACTAAATTAGTTGTCATCCAAACAACTCTGCCAGTTGCATCTATCCATTTTTCTTTAAAATCAGGATCTTTGGGAAACCTTAAAATTAATATTTCATACAATGTAAACAAAATATATCGTTAAAATCCAAAACATTACCTTACTAGGTACATCACTAATCGAGTAGCATAGACGTTTCGGGAAGAACAGAGGAGCACGCGTTAATGACAAAATCGACCTTATATAAATGACATTAAGGTAACTTTTAACAAATAATATTTTAAAGTTTTTATTATCATTATTGAACTTTTATTTTAAAGAAAACAAACGAAATATTACTCACCTGTGGTACGAAACACCTCCATTTTTAAGATTAATTTTGCTACTGTTATTTTTGCACTCTAAAATAGAACAAAATGGCATTTTGACGAGGGAATTTCGACGAGAATTCAATGTCACAAACAAACTACTCAGCGCGAAGTCAGAACACAACTAGAATGACGAGCCGTGTTTGTTAGCAATGCATTGCTTACTTGTGGCGACCGCGCCACGCCTACTTAACACTTCCACTCTTATTCATATTTCCGTGGAATCAAAAGTAAGCTTAACTAAATTAGAATTCATAAAAATGTACGAAAAAACGTTGTACTAAAAGTTTGTGCACCAAACTACATTAGGAACACAAAAAAATAGGGGGAAACAATAGAGACCCTGTTCGACTGGACGACATTTCCGACCGTATGCGACGTATGACATCAAAATGTGTGCAAACTCTACGTTTGTAACGACGTCTTCCTGTTGTCTCTCTGACGACCTGACGACCCGAACGCGCCAGGCTGTTTTCGAAACGCGCGTCGATATTTACTTTTTCCGTACGACGAAAGTAAGAACGTGTGCGCACGTTTTATATTTTGTATAGAATTTGACATGTCGTATGCAATCGCGTGTGGTGAAAACGGATTCCTAAAGAATTAGTATTTGGTAAGGCGGTAATCCCGTATCAAATTCGTCAGCTCAGATGAAGAATTCGATACGAGACGTTTTCGAACAAAAAGGCGTACCGACTTCGTCAGATATTATACATTTGGAAACTAGATGGCGTTAACGAAATAGAATAAAATGTAAAACGCGGTAGGGGTTCGTTTTTGTTTAATTATATGGCTATCGTAAGCATCATCTTAACGGGTTGGTTGGTTGGTTGGTTGGTTGGTTGGTTGGTTGGTTGGTTGGTTGGTTGGTTGGTTGGTTGGTTGGTTGGTTGGTTGGTTGGTTGGTTGGTTGGTTGGTTGGTTGGTTGGTTGGTTGGTTGGTTGGTTGGTTGGTTGGGTTGGTTAAAGTTGGTTGGTTGGTTGGTTGGTTGGTTGGTTGGTTGGTTGGTTGGTTGGTTGGTTGGTTGGTTGGTATTGGTTGGTTGGTGGTTAAAGTTGGTTGGTTGGGTTGAAGTTTGGTTGGTATTGGTTGGTTACAGTTATTGTTGTCATTGTTGGTTGGTGTGGTTGGTTGGTTGGTTGGTTGGTTGCTGTTGGTTGGTTGCTGTTGGTTGGTTGGTTGGTTGCAGTTGGTTGTCATTGGTTGGTGCTGGTTGGTTGGTTGGTTGGTTGGTTGGTTGGTTGGTTGGTTGGTTGGTTGGTTGGTTGGTTGGTTGGTTGGTTGGTTGGTTGGTTGGTTGGTTGGTTGGTTGGTTGGTTGGTAATGGTTGGTTGGTTGGTTGGTTGGTTGGTTGGTTGGTTGGTTGGTTGGTTGGTTGGTTGGTTGGTTGGTTGGTTGGTTGGTTGGTTGGTTGGTTGGTTGGTTGGTTGGTTGGTTGGTTGGTTGGTTGGTTGGTTGGTTGGTTGGTTGGTTGGTTGGTTGGTTGGTTGGTTGGTTGGTTGGTTGGTTGGTTGGTTGGTTGGTTGGTTGGTTGGTTGGTTGGTTGGTTGGTTGGTTGGTTGGTTGGTTGGTTGGTTGGTTGGTTGGTTGGTTGGTTGGTTGGTTGGTTGGTTGGTTGGTTGGTTGGTTGGTTGGTTGGTTGGTTGGTTGGTTGGTTGGTTGGTTGGTTGGTTGGTTGTTTGGTTGGTTGGTTGGTTGGTTGGTTGGTTGGTTGGTTGGTTGGTTGGTTGGTTGGTTGGTTGGTTGGTTGGTTGGTTGGTTGGTTGGTTGGTTGGTTGGTTGGTTGGTTGGTTGGTTGGTTGGTTGGTTGGATTGGTTTGTTGGTTTGGTTGGTTGGTTGGTTGGTTGGTTGGTTATTGGTTGGCTGTTGGTTGGTTGGTTGGTTGGTTGGTTGGTTGGTTGGTTGGTTGGTTGGTTGGTTGGTTGGTTGGTTGGTTGGTTGGTTGGTTGGTTGGTTGGTTGGTTGGTTGGTTGGTTGGTTGGTTGGTTGGTTGGTTGGTTGGTTGGTTGGTTGGTTGGTTGGTTGGTTGGTTGGTTGGTTGGTTGGTTGGTTGGTTGGTTGGTTGGTTGGTTGGTTGGTTGGTTGGTTGGTTGGTTGGGTGGTTGGTTGGTTGGTTGGTTGGTTGGTTGGTTGGTTGGTTGGTTGGTTGGTTGGTTGGTTGGTTGGTTGGTTGGTTGGTTGGTTGGTTGGTTGGTTGGTTGGTTGGTTGGTTGGTTGGTTGGCTATTGGTTGGTTGGTTGGTTGGTTGGTTGGTTGGTTGGTTGGTTGGTTGGTTGGTTGGTTGGTTGGTTGGTTGGTTGGTTGGTTGGTTGGTTGGTTGGTTGGTTGGTTGGTTGGTTGGTTGGTTGGTTGGGTTGTTATTATTGGTTGGTTGGTTGGTTGGTTGGTTGGTTGGTTGGTTGGTTGGTTGGTTGGTTGGTTGGTTGGTTGGTTGGTTGGTTGGTTGGTTGGTTGGTTGGTTGGTTGGTTGGTTGGTTGGTTGGTTGGTTGGTTGGTTGGTTGGTTGGTTGGTTGGTTGGTTGGTTGGTTGGTTGGTATTGGTTGGTTGGTTGGTTGGTTGGTTGGTTGGTTGGGTTGGTTGGTTGGTTGGTTGGTTGGTTGGTTGGTTGGTTGGTTGGTTGGTTGGTTGGTTGGTTGGTTGGTTGGTTGGTTGGTTGGTTGGTTGGTTGGTTGGTTGGTTGGTTGGTTGGTTGGTTGGTTGGTTGGTTGGTTGGTTGGTTGGTTGGTTGGTTGGTTGGTTGGTTGGTTGGTTGGTTGGTTGGTTGGTTGGTTGGTTGGTTGGTTGGTTGGTTGGTTGGTTGGTTGGTTGGTTGGTTGGTTGGTTGGTTGGTTGGTTGGTTGGTTGGTTGGTTGGTTGGTTGGTTGGTTGGTTGGTTGGTTGGTTGGTTGGTTGGTTGGTTGGTTGGTTGGTTGGTTGGTTGGTTGGTTGGTTGGTTGGTTGGGTTGGTTGGTTGGTTGGTTGGTTGGTTGGTTGGTTGGTTGGTTGGTTGGTTGGTTGGTTGGTTGGTTGGTTGGTTGGTTGGTTGGTTGGTTGGTTGGTTGGTTGGTTGGTTGGTTGGTTGGTTGGTTGGTTGGTTGGTTGGTTGGTTGGTTGGTTGGTTGGTTGGTTGGTTGGTTGGTTGGTTGGTTGGTTGGTTGGTTGGTTGGTTGGTTGGTTGGTTGGTTGGTTGGTTGGTAGGTTGGTTGGTTGGTTGGTTGGTTGGTTGGTTGGTTGGTTGGTTGGTTGGTTGGTTGGTTGGTTGGTTGGTTGGTTGGTTGGTTGGTTGGTTGGTTGGTTGGTTGGGTTGGTTGGTTGGTTGGTTGGTTGGTTGGTTGGTTGGTTGGTTGGTTGGTTGGTTGGTTGGTTGGTTGGTTGGTTGGTTGGTTGGTTGGTTGGTTGGTTGGTTGGTTGGTTGGTTGGTTGGTTGGTTGGTTGGTTGGTTGGTTGGTTGGTTGGTTGGTTGGTTGGTTGGTTGGTTGGTTGGTTGGTTGGTTGGTTGGTTGGTTGGTTGGTTGGTTGGTTAGGTTAGGTTAGGTTAGGTTGGTTAGGTTAGGTTAGGTTAGGTTTATCTTATACCACCAACGGTATTGGTACCCGTTTTTACTGGTTCTTTCATTTTCCAGCTCCTTTCATTTGTCCATCTCCTACTTTCATGCTTCATCCTTTCCTATCATGCATCTTCTTTTATTCTTTTTGCGGGTAAAATACCCGACTAATATGCTAATCTTATTTTCTTATGTTCTTATCTTTAACAAGGGCCTATATCTTAATTACGCTTTTTTAAGTTTTATTTTGTTTATTATTTTTATTTCTTTTTATTTTATTTTATTTTTTTCGGGGTTTCCTGGGTTTATATCCTACTGTTACACTATTTTACATACGTCTAGTTTTTTGTTAATTATATTATTATATTACTTTTGTTTCTTATGGTGTACATCAATATTATTACACGAATATTGCGACATCATAACTTATGTACTATTTTTCTTATTTACTATATTAACTATGTCCACACAATAGTTAAGAAATTCTCTGTGTTTTTTGCTTAAAAGTATTTGTGGCAGGTTGTCTGTGGATATCTTTAAATCTAGTATCACCTCCATGTCGAGTCTCTTCACGGCGAAAATGGGGCACTCTGTTAGTAAGTGTGGGACCGTTTCGTCCACATCCGGGTCGCATGCACACGAGGCGCTGTCTCGGCGCTTGAATCTATGTAGGTTAGGTTAGGTTAGGTTAGGTTAGGTTAGGTTAGGTTAGGTTAGGTTAGGTTAGGTTAGGTTAGGTTAGGTTAGGTTAGGTTCGGGGTGACCGGCTGGCACCAAGAGAGATTGCGGGACGCCGGAGCGAGCTGTGTGAGCGCGCTATAGAAGAGTGGTCCCAAAGGCTGGAGCAGCCCACTGCTGGGCGTAGGACTGTCGAGGCACTCCGTCCAGTTTTGGGAGAATGGTTGGCGAGGCAGCACGGCCGACTTACATACCGCTTGACGCAGGTGCTCTCCGGGCATGGTTGCTTTCGGGGGTATCTGTGTCGAATAGCGGGTCGGGAGCCGTCTGCCGTTTGCCACCACTGTGACGGATGTGCGGATGAGGACGCCCAGCACACACTGAGGACTGCCCAGCCTGGGACGTGCAGACCGCGCGGAGCTGCGCGCGGTAGGGGACGACCTCTCTGCCGGCTGCTGTAAGACAGATGGCCGACAGTGAGACGTCGTGGACGGCGTGGTGCAGGCCTTTGCGGAGAGCGTCATGCTCCGCAAAGAGGCGGCGGAAAGGGAGAGGGAGGACACAACCGACCTCCTACGCGCTGCTGGCGCACAGGGCGCAGGAGGCGGGCGTACGCCCTGCACCTGCTGCCCCCACAATAGGGGCCGGTCGGGTGGCGGAAACGGGATTTTCTGTCACCTGGCTTAACGGCCCCCGGGTAGAAAGGCGCGGCAGTGTCAAACGTGCCTTTCCCCTAGCGGGGTAGGAATGAAGGCCGACGAGTCCTGCTGGCTGCTCCGGAGAGGAGAGCGGCCGAGCCGAGGCCGTCGGTAGCTGACGGGCCGCCGCTGCCGGGGCTGTGGGAGCGAGAGTAGTACATGGTCCCGGCACAAATGCGGTTGGCGTTGACACCGTGTGGTTTTAGTGGGTTAAAGTCCCACACACCTGTCCCGCTCTCGTGGCCGGATGGACGGGACGTGGTTCTTCCACACGTAAAAAAGGTTAGGTTAGGGTTAGGTTAGGGTTAGGGTTAGGTTAGGTTAGGTTAGGTTAGGTTAGGTTAGTTAGGGTTTTTTTTTTTTTTTTCCCTGTCTATTCCACCAGCGGGACTGGTGCCTGTGTTTACATAGAGTCTTCTTTCATACTAGTTCTCGCATTTATTCCTCTCGTACTTTCATTCATCATACTGTCCAAGTTCATACATTCGCTATTGTAGCTCTACGGGTGGGATTCCCGTCTATCTATTCTGTCTATTATCTGTTTATAATATAATATAGGGTTTCAACACAATTTTTTAAATAAATTTACACATTTTTTTAACATATTTTCTTGTTTTACATTCAGTAGCCGTTGCACGATACCATATATTTAGTAGCGACACAGCAATCAGACCTAGAGTCTGACTGCGGTGCCGCTTATTCGCTACAATTCTCAATGACTTTTGACGCTATAGTCTAAAAATTTGTGCCGCATTTTTTACTTTTCATGATTGTCGGTAAGTTTTCGGTCTTTACAAAGTCTGCGTCAATGGTCATCTCTGTCTCGGTCCGAAGTTCATATGGAAGATAGGGCATTCTGTAATAAATATGTGCAGTATTGTTTCCGGTTCATCTGCATCGCAGGCGCATCCGTTGCTATTCGAACACTTGAAACGGAAGTGCAGGTAGGTCCGCTGAAGCCGCGCCGTGTCCGGTGAACAGCATTGCGTGGTTTCGCTGCAGTGATCAATTCTTACAGTCTTGTAGGCCTCTCGAGGCGACTGGGAAGAAATTTCTTCGTGATGCTCCGCCGGTTTCGCCCGTGCTGTACTTCCTATTGTTCCATACGTCAAGCGAATCATCTCGAGAGTATTCGCTTTAGACGTATGAGGCTGGACACAAATCGTTACAGCCGGTCTTCTCTTGGAATCCACAGCGGCCTCCTTGGCTAGTTGGTCTGCCCTCTCGTTTCCTCCAATCCCGCGTGGGGCTTTAATCCAAAAACAGTTTTAACACCTTGTTTTGTTGAGAAATATCTTAATATTTCTTCTTGGTTTCAACGAGCTAATGGGTGGAGGGAAGCGCGGGAGTTCACGACCGTTTGCAAGAGCAGCCGTTGAGTCGCTGTAGATTCCAAAAGAGGTGGAGCGTTTATTTTCCGTATTCTAGTAGTTGCCTCGCATATCGCCAAGCAGCTCAGTACCTGGTAGACCGTGCAATATGGCGACAGTCTAAGTTTGGTAACTTGATCGATTTGGTCTCCGCCGCGCCTCTCCAAATGGAGAGGCGCGGCGCCTACCCCCTCCGGTCAATCTTGCTGCTGTCAGTGTAGATTCTAACGGCGAAGTCGCCGCTAGAATCCACCTGTTGCCGGTCTTCCAGGCTGATGAACCCCAGGTCGATATGCTCCAGCAAGGGTGAGGAGCTTCTGTTGCTGGTTAGCCGTTCCGCTCGATCTCCCTGTCACGCGAGCCCAGGCAGGGGTGCTCCCCTCTCTGATCTGGTACAGCGAAGGCGGCTTCGCGTATGCGGAGATCAAGGGGAGCAAGCCCGCCAGGATAGAGGACCTCGAGTTCAGGGAGATCGTGCGATAGGCCCTGGCAGATCTTTTTGTGAGCAAAACCTGCGCTGCACAGAGTTCAGCAGTTTCCTCACGCATATTTTCTCTGCCGCTGGGGCCCGATTACACACTTGCAGCTGGTAGAGTATCACCGGTTCCACGGCGGCCATGTAAATCGGCGCGGGTTACCTCGGGTTTAGTCCCCAACTAATCTTTGCTGCTTTTGCGAGCTGCTTGTAGATGTTTATGGCCTTCTTTACACACGTTTCGCCACGTGTGCATTAAAGAGTGAGCTTTGTTGTCAAAGGTCACCCCCAGCAACTTCATCTCTCTGGTTTTCACGCCGATGATTAATCCCGCCCATGCAAAGTCGGGGCGTGTCGAATTTCAGCTTCTTAGTGGGACCTCGTCATGGCGTTAGTTTTTTGGGCAGCAAATTTAAGTTTGCTTTAGGACGCCCCATTCCTCAACGAATCGAAGAATACTGTTTGCTTGGATCTCGATGTCGAGGGCGGTGTCTCCGTCGAATAGCGAGGACAACGTCGTCGGCGAATGCATGGAAGTAAAACCCCCGTTTCTTCGAGGGTTTTCAGGGAGCCCGGAGTCGAGTAAGGGAGGTTCCAGAGAATCGGGCCAGCGATGGAGCCTTGCACGCATCCTTTATTTGTTTCGGTGGCAGTCTTCTTTCTCCTCTCGTACCGGACAGTCACGAAGTTCTTTTTCAGAGAGGTAGCTGTCGAAAGTCCGCCTGATGTTAATCGGACATCCCGCCTCCGCGAGTCTGACTTTAATAGCCGGCCACCATGCGTTGCTGCTCGAAGGCTCCCTCTTATATCTAACGAGACCATGGTTACTATCTTTTTGTCCTTTAATTTGCCATAAATGTGTTGGGTCAGCGTATAGAGGGAGTCCTCGGTGCTCCTTTGGGGTATAAAGAAACCGTATTGGTGCTTGCTCTCAGCTTAGGCAGGAGGTAGTGTTTCAGGCGGAAAGCGACCAGCATCTTCTCGAAAATCTTTTCCCAGGATTGGCAGAAGGCCGATGGGTCTGTAAGATTTTGGAGAACTGTAACTGTCCTTTCCTGGTTTTTTGAGTACCACCACCGTAGCTTTTTCTCCAGGCTCTCAGAAGACGCTTTGGAGCGCTAGGGGCATTTGTTGACCAAGGTAAGGAAGAAGTCGGGGTCGCCATACCTTCCGGATGACCCTCAAACATATGTCGGCGGTGAAGCCGTCAAAGCCAGGAGGCCTTCTTCGGGTTGAAGGACTCAGCGGCCGTGAGTAGCTCGCCAATGGCCAGTGAAAATGGGGGGTCGTCCGGATGTCACCATGTCCGCCCTCATTCACCTTCTTGGCTCTCTCTCTTAGCTCACGGTGCTGTGGGTTATCACTTATTTGCCGAAAGTCCCTCGGGTAGAAGGTCCTGGCTAATAAGTCCGCTGATCTCTTCCATGTCTAGTGGCTTCCCCCTCCTCCTCCAAGGGTTTGTCCTCCTCCCTTTTTGTTGTCTTGGCCAACACCCTGTATATGCCCTCCCATACCCCTTCCCTGTCCTGTCTCCCGCAGAACTCCTTCCACCCTTCCGTTTGTGCGTCGACAGCCGCTATCTCATATTCCTCTTTCTTTTTTAGGTATTCGCCAACGACGGTTGCCCTTCGGACCGGTGCTGCGTTTCGGATCCTGTTTTTGAGGGTCTTCAGTTCCGACTTCATGGAGGCAAGCTTCTGCGACCACCACGGCAAGGTAAGTTTCTCACTTCTTTTTTCCTTGGGATGGCATGGTTACATGCCTTTGTTATAACCTCATTGAATTTATTTATATACTGTTCTAAATCTTCTTGGTTGTCAAAATTTTGAAGTTCTTCTAAATTTATATTATTACCTATTTTTAGTTGTCTTAGTTTTTCGTCAAAAAGGTCCCAGTTTGCTTTCTTTGTGTTGAAAACCCGTGTTGTTCTTTCAACCTTGAGTCCTTTGGACCTTTTAACGTGATCCCAAAGGTGATGCCGTTATGGTCGGAGCCCGTTATGTCCGTGTCTACCTTCCAGTCCACGATCAGGTCCAGCAGTTCGGATGAGCAGGCGGTTACGTCGACGAAACTGCAGTATCTTTTCCCACCCCTAATGGTGTCGAAAGTAGGCGTGGTGCCGACATTCAGGATGTGTAAGTCCAGCTCGTGGATTGTATCGGCCATGCTCTCCCCTCTCGTCTGTTTTTTGGCTGCCCCACCAAGCGCTCTTGGCATTTGCGTCTCCACCAATTACAAGGCACTTGGGCTTCAGCTTTTCAACAATGTGTTTTAGGTGGAGGAGGTACGGCTCGATGTCCCTGTCTGGCTCGAAATAGAATGAAACAAGAGTGATGTTCCAGGCCTCAGTTTGAACTTCCACGACTGCAATGTTGCTGGTGGTTAGTTCGGGGTATTGGACGACGTTTAGGTCGGAGTCAAAGACCGCGATTGCTGCCTTGACTCTGTCGTCCAAGCCTCCTGGTGCCTGGAAGACCCTCAGACCGCGTCGGCTTCCCATTTTGTTTGACATATCCACATATGGTTCCTGAATGAGGGCCGCTGCTATGCCCCGCTCAACTGCTTCCAGCAAAAGTTCATTTGTGGCTAGTTTCGCCTTCTGCAGGTTAGCCTGAACAAACCTGTAGGGGCGTTTTTCCGCTAGGCTGCCTTTAGCAGTACGCTATTGTTGACCGTGCTAAGGCGTCCCACTTCCGCCTTATTTGGCAGGTTTTGTCGAACGCATTGTGCTGGGCATTTTCCAGGCCAGCCTTTGTGCAGTTTCTGCATTTCGGCGGCACTGCCGCCGCCCACTCCGGGCACTCTGCCCTCAGGTGGGTACCGCTGCAGTGGCTGCACAGGTCCGCCGATTCAGTGCAGAACCGCTTCCCATGGCCATAGCCAAGGCAGCGGGTGCACTGAACCAGCGGGGACTGGTCTTCGACCCTCACTGGCATTAGGTCAATCCGGATCATGCCTCTGTCCGTCGCCCTCTGCCATATAGCCGGAGACACGGAGACAACTATGTCATTTATGAGGGGTTTCCTTAACTTCCTCCTGTATTTTATTTCAACCCTGTCTTCCTCTTTTGTCGAGGCCGTGAAAGACGTCCCGGTTCTGGTTCCGGAAGGCCTTCAGGACCTCATCATCCGTGTGGACCTTGAGGACCCTCCGGAAAACCAGAAGTGGGTCCTTGTTTTTCACTTCCTCGACATTGAGGTCTTCCGCGTCATTTTTCAGCTTGTTCTTCAACTTTTCTCGTTCTTCTTTGGTGGCTAATCCAACTATGATTTTCCTTCCTTTTGCCTTCACTGACTTTCTTTACTTCAATCCACCCTTCCTTTGCGTCGATGGCTTCTCGAAGCCGGTCCATCACCCCATCGCTGGTTTCCTCCTCATCTTTGGAGGTAACCACCACTGAATGCAGCGTTTCCCTCCGTGCGTCCGGCGTCGCTCTTTGGGTCCCACGTGCGCGTTGTCCCGCTGTGACGTCAGCATATGTGACTCTATCCATGAGATTCTTTGTTTCTTCCCTCTCTTTTTCGAACTTCTCTGAGAGTGTCTTTATCATTTTGTTATTTTCTTTCAACAGTCTTGATATGTCTTCTAATTTTTCCTCTTCCTTTCTAATCTTGGTAATACTGTTTTCGGATACATTTCTCCTCTGTGGTTCTTCTTCTCCTCCCCTTGCTTCTGCGAGTCTTATTTCTACGTCTAACTTAACTATAATGTCATATAGTTTAGTGGCGCCCTCCTCCACTGATTTTCTAATGGAAGTTTTTAAGTTGTTAGCCGATTTCACTTGCTTTCTTACCTCCTCTGCAATTTCCCAGGCCTCTTCGGCCTTCGTCTTGGTCCTTGTGGACTCCGGTGTCGTCTTTCCAGGGGAGGCAAAAGCTAGCCGCTTCTTGACAGCGGTGGTCTGGGCCGGCTGCTTCCTAATGGTAGGAGGGTCGTTAGGGCTGGGGCTGAAGTCCATTTTAACAGTGAGTTTATAGAGGGGGACAAAACAAAGTTATAAGTAGTAAGATAGTAAAAGTAAAAGTAAGATTGTATAAGTTGTAAAGTTTTATGGCTATATGGATAGGTCAATTGTACAGTTTATAATCTAGTTTTGACAACAATTTTGAGGGGGGGGGACTTTCGGTCCCTACCTCTACGTAAGTATATTGTAGGGGTGGAAGTCACCCTGGTTTTCTAAAAGATTATTACACCGGCATGTACAGGGTGCCGGGTGGTCCTTATCAACTATTAACTAACCTAATATATCACAGACCGCAATCAAGTTTTCAATTACAACAGAGTAAAATAGTAGTGCCGTCAAGGCACGGCAAAGTCTTATATCTAGATGTAAAAGAAATATATGGTGAAAAACACACCTTTGTCTTAAGTCAGGTCAGGTTTCCAATCGGTAAACACCCCCGGGACCTCTTTTTAGCGTTGGGTAAAATTGGGTAAAAATTTTTTACCCGGTAAAAATGGGTAAAATTTTTTATATAATAGGAAGGAGGGTTCCGTGATGTAACCAATAGTGGAAACCGCGAGTCTCTAGGACCACGGGGGGCCGAGCTATGGCCTTTCAAACTTTTCCAAAATGGCCGCCAAGATGGCGGCTAAAATTTTTAAAATTTTATTGCTCTGCCGTCCGCAGCCCCAGGTACCCCGAGTTTGGGGTCGTTGTGTTTGGGACAGCGCGGGCTATCCGACGCGCTACAAATATCGGTCAAAATTTTGACCGGGTCAAATTGGGTCAAAATAAGCCCAGCAGGAAGGAGGGCCACGGAACACCGTCCCCAGAGAAAACCGCGAGGCTCTACGACAACGGGGGCGGATCTAAAGCACTTTGAAATTTTTCAAGATGGCGGCCAAGATGGCGGCGAAAATTTCAAAGGCCGATTTCTCCGCGACCCGCGACCGCATGAACCCCGAGTTTGGTATCCCTGGGATCGGGCTGACGTCAGCTATACGATAGTAAACAAAAATTTGATGAAAATTTTGACCCGGTCAAAAGGGGTCAAAACCCTTATGGTGAGAACTGGGTGACCGTGTAAAAGTACACAAAGGAAACCGCACGCCTCTGCGATGACGGGGGGCAGAGTTATGGCCAATTGAAAATTTTCAAGATGGCGGCCAAGATGGCGGCGAAAATTAAAACCTAATTTTCTCAGGCCCCCGTAATCGCAGATACCTTGTGTTTGGTATTGTTGGAATCGGACTGCGACGGGCTATACGATGAAATTATCAACTAGAGGATTTTCAGGATATTTCAGGAATTTGAAAATTTTTCACTGAAAACGTTGTAGCTCCGTTGTTTACAGTCCGATTCCAAAAATTCCAACGGATTCCTGTGTGTACGAGAAAGATCTACAAACACAATTTAAAAGTAAAATTTTAAAGCAATTACACGATAAAATAATTAGAAAAAACCAAAATTTTGAGTTTTTTGAAAATTTTTTAAAGAAAATCTAGTCCAAAAATTTTTTCTTCTTGTGGGCCTGGTAGAGGGCGATGCTCTGCAGGCTGCGGCGTCGTCAGATCCCACGCGTCTCTTAAGGGGGCTTCGGTATTTTGGTTTTAATTTTCAAACTTTATATTCAAATAGCTCCTCAGGGGAAAGATGTAAAATTTTTCTTGAAGTGGATTTGAGTAGGGTGCTTTGGGGTCTTTCTAATTGCACTTGCAGGAGCAAGCGCGCGACGCTCCTTCAGCGAGCACACCTAACCTCACTTTTCAAACTTTTTCTAATAACTTCCCGAGGGGTGGGGATAAAAATATGGTGAAAGTATCAAAAAGTAGCGCTCACCAGCCGGCTTCTGTTGGCACCAAAAAATAATAGGGTCGTCGATCTTGTTTCTCCAGCGTTCGCTTCCGAAGTTTTGAAATTTGCACTTTTTCACCTTTTTGCACTGTGGTAATTTTAACTTTCACACGCGGTTTCTGCACAATATGTAGGCGTGTGCGCGGAGTCGCGGCGCGTGTTTTGACATATAAAACACTGTCGTACGATAGAAATTTACCACTTTTTCGAATTTTTTAAGCGGAGCGAAGCAAAAACGTGGCGTTTCTGGCGGCTGTTCGAGCGCTACTGGTTAGGTTAGGTTAGGTTAGGTTAGGTTAGGTTAGGTTAGGTTAGGTTAGGTTAGGTTAGGTTAGGTTAGGTTAGGTTAGGTTAGGTTAGGTTAGGTTAGGTTAGGTTAGGTTAGGTTAGGTTAGGTTAGGTTAGGTTAGGGAAGGTTAGGTTAGGTTAGGTTAGGTTGAGGTTAGGTTGGGTTAGGTTCTCACTTGAGGTTGGGTTGGGATCCGGTGCGTTAGCGGCGGGTTGACAAGGGTTAGGATTAGGTTGGGTTAGGTTGGGTTAGGTGGTAGGTTGGGTTGGGTTAGGTTAGGTTAGGTTGGGTTAGGTTAGGTTGGGATTAGGTTAGGTTTTAGGTTAGGTTAGGTTGGATTCCAGGTTGGGTTAGGTTAGGTTGGGGTTAGGTTGTGGTTAGGTTAGCGAGCAGGCGGCGGGCTGACAAGGGTTCCAGGACGGTGCACCCTGGGTGGCAGCCAATAACTCTCCGGTATGCGGGGTCTTATTGGTTGCTGGCGAATGTCCTGCTGTTGGGAGCCACTCCTCCCGTCTGCTTTCAGACGGTGAGTGGATGTGGCTCACGTTCTTCGCGCGGCGGTCTGTGCTTCGGCCAGCGTCGGGCAACTCGTTACCCCAAGCTGGGGCCGAGGGTGCTGTGCCATTGAGGCCAGTGCCGAGAGGAAGACAACCTCAGAAAAAATAACCCCAATCCCAAGGTCGGGCGTGCCGAGGGATGAATGGCGGGGAACCCCGTCCCAAGCGCCCACAGTGAGTGTGGGAGGACAGGGACCTCACCCTGGGAAAAAAGGAAAATTATGAATATGGCGACTCGAAAGAACATAATACCCCAGGAGGGTACCGACTGCACAGTCGGAGAATCCCTCCCCGCACCGTCAGGTGCGGGCTGCCCCACCGTATCTGGGGGGGGCACGAACCGTCATAGGGACGTCAGTCCCTTGGTAGTGGAGAGGTCGCAGCCAGAGGCTGGCTCAGTGTCCGACGCAGAGTCGTGGATGAGCGTGGAGAGTTTGGCGGAGGACGTAGACCGCCCTCGTCGATTGCGGCGCCTGAAAAGGGGTCGCGATGGGGAAGACGGACCAAGTGCCGAGATGCCGGCGCCGAAAGTCGCGGCGCGGCCGGCCGTAAAGACGGTCAAAAAAGGAGGTCGACCAAAAACAACGTTGTCGGTCGAAGCCCGCAAAGGGCAAGCTGCGGCTCGCCAAGAGGAGGCCGCAAAGGTTGTGGCCCAGATGTCCAACGAGGCGGAAACGCTTAGGGTGTCGCAGGCGGAAGACCCAACGGAGGAGGCCCTTGAGGACCAGGCTGCAGCGAATCTTCGCGTGATTCGTGAAGTTGCAGCCCGGTCCGGGAACCTGAAGGGGATTTTTCAAAAGGGCCTTAAGGAGGCGGCGGCATCGCTCGAGAGGATCGTGGCGGTCCTGGGCTCGAAGTCGGCAAGCGAGGAGGCTGAGAGGCTCCGTGCTGTAAATAAGCGCATGGAGCTTAAGGTCTCCGCGCTGGAGAAAGAAATGGCGGAGCTCAAGGCCGCCATAGACAGGGAGCGTGCAGAGCGGACGGCGCAAGCGCCGGTGTCGCTGGGCGAACTACGGCAGGAGGAGTCAGAGGGGCTAAAACGCCTGATTCTGACCACGGTTGGCCCCTTGGTCAATGCCCGGATGGAGGGCATCCAGGACCGCCTCCTGCCAGCGAAGAAAAACTTGCGGCCGGCACTTGCTGCCGATAAGCGCAGTGCGACGGCGGAGGAGAGATTGGCCGCTTCGGTGGCCGACATGGTGGACGAGTCGGACACCGAGGTGGAGGTGGTGCCGGCTCCTGCGCCTACAAGCAGGACGGCCATGTGGAGGAAGGCTCCTCCCCAACCGGCCCCCGAGCCTGAGCCCAAAAAGGGCAAAAAGGGCCGGAAGGGCAGGAGGAAAAATAAGAAGAACGCCCTTCCAGTGTCCGGACCGGAGCCAGAGCCGGTGCCGTCGACGTCATCGGCCCCGACACCGCCTCGTAGGGTGGTCACAGGTGGGCCGTCGTATGCGGCGATGGCGGCAACGCCAAGCCCGTCGCTGCGCCCCACGCCGCGTCCTCGGCAAGTGCGAGCCACGCAACCGAACTCCGGGCCAGTGGAAGAGCCCTGGACGCAGGTGCCAGTGCGCAGGCGACCAGCCGCCGCCGCTGCCACTGCCCCGAGTCAGGGGGCACCGACAGCCGCCAGCAGGACGGCAAAGCCCCGGATGCCAAAGCTCCGCCCTCCGCGATCCGCAGCAGTGCTGCTTAAATTGCAAACGGATGCGGAGAGGAGCGGATCCACCTATGGCCAGATTCTAGACCTGGCCAGAGAAAAGGTGGACATCGGTGCCCTGGGCATATCCGGGGTGAAATTTAAGAGGGCGGCTACCGGCGCTCGCATTCTCGAAATTGCGGGCGCCGATAAGGACGATAAGGCCGACCAGCTGGCGGCTAAACTGAGGGAGGTTCTGGATCCTCAAGTGGTAGAGGTATCCAGACCTCAAAAGAGTGCGGACCTGCGCGTGCTAGAGCTGTGCGACTCGGCCACACCACAATTGGTGCGGCTGGCCATCGCCCGTGTAGGTCAATGTCCCGACACAGACATAAGGGTCGGGGACATCAAAGAGGACCACACGGGCACTCGCACGGCGTTTGTGAGGTGTCCCGTCGCGGTGGCCAAACGCCTCACGACCGGTGGCGCCAAACTCCTGGTCGGATGGGCCTCGGCGCAAGTCAAACTGCTGCCGACGAGGCCCATGCAGTGTTACCGCTGTCTGGAGATAGGGCATGTGAGCCAGCGGTGCACTGCCGAGACCGACCGGAGCCTACTGTGCTACCGGTGTGGAGAGCCGGGCCATAAGGCCGCCGTGTGTAACGCCGCCCCGAAATGCGTACTGTGCGCAGGGGCGGGCAAACCCTCGGGACACCGGGCTGCAAGCGCCACTTGCACCTAGTGCGCGCAGGAAGAGGAGGAAGGCGGGGGTGCGTCCGCGGCTACGGCCCAGGCGCAGCCTGTCCGTGCGGCTCGGAGCGCCGAAGCGATGGAGACGGGGGCCCCACAATAATTATGGCCCTCAAGTTTCTCCAGGCGAACATCAACCACTGCACCAGTGCACAGGACCTGCTGTGCCAGAGCATGGCGCAGTGGTTGATCGACGTGGCGGTGGTCTCCGAGCCGTACTTCGTCCCGCCCCGGGATAACTGGGTCCGGGACCTGGATGGGCTGGTCGCAATAGTGTCTTCGGCGAATTCTTCGCCTCCTACTTGTGTCGCGCAGGGTCATGGAGTGGTCTCGGCTCGGCTGGGCGACTTAGTTGTGGTGGGAGTTTATTTTTCACCCAACCGTCCGCTCAGCGAATTCGAGTCATTCCTGACCCAGGTCGAGGCGCTGGTCCAGAGGAGTCACCCTCACCCCGTGCTCGTTGCTGGGGATCTCAATGCCAAATCAACGGCGTGGGGATCTCCCGCAACTGATGGGCGGGGTGCGCTTGTGGAGGAGTGGCTCATCGACAACGGGCTGGCGGTGTTAAATCGGGGAACGGTACCCACGTGCGTGCGATGGAACGGCAGCTCGCGACCGGACGTATCGTTCGCGAGCGCCAGCCTAGCGCGCCGTGTCAGGGGCTGGAGCGTGTTGGAGGACGCGGAAACGCTCTCCGATCACCGGTATATCCGGTTTGATCTTTCCGCGTCCTCGGTCGCTCCGAGCGGCCCAATCCGGGCCCCGAACGAGGCCGGCCCAAAGTGGCAATTGAAGCGCCTCGACAAGGAGCTTCTCCGGGAGGCGGCCATAGTCCAAGGCTGGTCCCGTGCGCCGGTGAGCGTGGTGGTTGAGGACGAGACTGAGTGGTTCCGGGGCGCAATGACGGAAATCTGTGATGCGTCTATGCCCCGGACATGCTCTCGTCCTCCCAGGAGGTGGGTGTATTGGTGGTCGCCGGAGCTCTCGCAGCTGCGAGAAGCCTGTATAACGGCTCGACGCCAATACGCCCGATACCGGAGGAGAAGGCGCCGGGACGCGGCCGAGGAGGCCGCCTTGTGCGCGACACTCGTGGAGGCGAAGAATTCGTTGAAGGCAGCGATCGCGACAGCCAAGGAGGCGGCGCGCGAGGAACTGCTGGCCACTCTGGATCTCGATCCATGGGGACGTCCATATCGGCTGGTACGGAACAAAACCCGGCCGTATAGCGTCCCCCTGACGCAGAGTCTTGAGCCGCAGTTCCTCGACGAGGTGGTGGCCGCTCTGTTCCCGCAGGGAGCGGCCTTTCAGCCCCCCAGCATGGCTCCGCCACTGGCGGAAAGGAGCGAGGACGTGGGCGAGATCCCGGAGGTTACCCGGGACGAGTTCGCCGCGGCCGTCGCAAGGCTGCGTGCCAAGAAAACCGCCCCGGGTCCTGACGGAGTGCCGGGTCGGGTGCTGGTCCTCGCTCTGGAATTCCTGGAGGAGCGACTGAGGGGGCTGTTCACCGCCTGCTTCAGGCAGGGAAGGTTTCCTTCGGCGTGGAAAGTAGGTCGACTGGTCCTATTGAGGAAAGAGGGACGTCCGGCGGATTCTCCGACCGGGTTCCGTCCCATCATCGTGCTTGACGAGGCTGGCAAATTGCTGGAAAGAGTCACTGCTGACCGCCTCGTCGAGCACCTGGAAAGGGTTGGGCCGAACCTGGCGGATTGCCAATTCGGGTTCCGCCGGAAGAGGTCGACCGTCCACGCGATTCTGAGGGTCAAGTCCCTAGCGCAGGACGCGGTCTGCCAGGGTGAGGTGGTAGTGGTGGTGTCGTTGGACATCGCCAACGCGTTCAACTCCCTCCCCTGGCCTTGCATTGAGGAGGCACTCCGGTACCATGGGGTGCCAACCTACCTGCGCCGACTCATAGGGGACTACCTCTCAGACCGAAGGATCGCCTTCCCTGACCGTAGCGGATGGAGGGAGAGCGAGGTGACGCGCGGTGTTCCACAGGGTTCTGTCCTGGGCCCGCTCCTGTGGAACATCGGATACGACTGGGTGCTGCGGACGGTCACTCTTCCTGGAGTGGAAGTCGTCTGTTACGCGGACGACACACTCGTGACCGCCCGCGGGGCCACATTCAGAGACGCGTCACTGCTCGCCACTGCGGGAGTGGCTGAAGTGGTGCGCCGAATTCGCCGACTGGGCCTAGAGGTGGCCCTGCATAAATCTGAGGCCCTTTGCTTCCACGGCCCTCGGATGGGGCCGCCTCAGGACTCCAGTCTGATGGTAGGCGGTGTCAGGAATTGCCGTCAAGGAATCAATGCGGTACCTGGGCATAGTACTTGACGGCAGGTGGAACTTCGGCGCCCACTTCGCCGAGATGGGGCCGCGCGTGACGACGGCGGCCAGCGCGCTCACACGGCTCATGCCGAACCTGGGAGGTCCAGAAGCGTCCTGCAGACGCTTGTATATGGGGGTCGTGCGATCAATGGCCCTGTATGGGGCCCCTGTATGGGCGGACGCCCTGTCGCGTCAGAACCTCGCCCTCCTGCGGAGGCCGCAGAGGCTGATGGCGACAAGGGCCGTAAGGGGATATCGCACGATCTCCTTCGAGGCAGCGTCAGTGCTGGCCGGTTCCATACCCTGGGACCTGGAGGCCCAAGTCCTCGCGTCCTTATTTGTCTGGCGCGAGGAGGCCTCGGCTCGGGGTGACCGGCTGGCACCAAGAGAGATTGCGGGACGCCGGAGCGAGCTGTGTGAGCGCGCTATAGAAGAGTGGTCCCAAAGGCTGGAGCAGCCCACTGCTGGGCGTAGGACCGTCGAGGCACTCCGTCCAGTTTTGGGAGAATGGTTGGCGAGGCAGCACGGCCGACTTACATACCGCTTGACGCAGGTGCTCTCCGGGCATGGTTGCTTCGGGGGGTATCTGTGTCGAATAGCGGGTCGGGAGCCGTCTGCCGTTTGCCACCACTGTGACGGATGTGCGGATGAGGACGCCCAGCACACACTGGAGGACTGCCCAGCCTGGGACGCAGACCGCGCGGAGCTGCGCGCGGTAGTGGGGAACGACCTCTCTCTGCCGGCTGTCGTAAGACAGATGGCCGACAGTGAGACGTCGTGGACAGCGGTGCAGGCCTTTGCGGAGAGCGTCATGCTCCGCAAAGAGGCGGCGGAAAGGGAGAGGGAGGACACAACCGACCTCCCCATGCGCCGCCGGCGCACAGGGCGCAGGAGGCGGGCGTACGCCCTGCACCTGCTGCCCCCACAATAGGGGCCGGTCGGGTGGCGGAAACGGGATTTTCTGTCACCTGGCTTAACGGCCCCCGGGTAGAAAGGCGCGGCAGTGTCAAACGTGCCTTTCCCCTAGCGGGTAGGAATGAAGGCTGACGAGTCGTCCCGCTGGCTGCTCCGAGGAGAGCGGCCGAGCCGAGGCCGCCGTGGTAGCGGCCGCCGCGCCGGGGCTGTGGAGCGAGAGTAGCACATGGTCCCGGCACAAATGCGGTTGGCGTTGACACCGTGTGGTTTTAGTGGGTTAAAGTCCCACACACCTGTCCGGCTTCCCGTGGCCGGATGGACGGGACGTGGTTCTTTCCACACGTAAAAAAAAAAAAAAAAAAAAGGTTAGGTTAGGTTAGGTTAGGTTAGGTTAGGTTAGGTTAGGTTAGGTTGGGGTGCTAAGTGCGGGAAACCTCCTCGTGTGCCTGGTCCCTTGAAGGCTTTAGCTTCTCGCACTTGATCCTTTGGGATCCGGTGCGAGCGGCGGGCTGACAAGGGTTCCAGGACGGTGCACCCCGGGCGGCATCCAGCAACTCCTCGCTTGCGGGGTCTTGGTGGATGCTGTTCAGATGTCCTGCTACCGGCGGTTCCAGATCGTTTTGGTGTCTGGAAAGCTCAGGTGAGTTCCTGAGCGTACCGCGTCCCGTAATCTTAAGGGTTTTCCCTTAGGGATGGGGGGCTTGGCTTAGCCGCCCGGCTCGCGAGGAAAATAACCTCTATAAAAATTCCCTAATCCCAAGCGGTGGGGACACCGTGATGGGATGCATGGCTGGAGGGTTGCCAGTCTTGAGTGTTCCCCGCTAGAGTACCGGCCGACACTCTAGTGGGTTACTCCGTAGGCTTACCCGGAGTACAGGGGGCACTGCCCGGGCGGACCGTTTTTTCCCCCATACTCGTGGGATTAGTATATGGAGTCTAAAAATAATAAAAATCTTCAAAGTAAGGAGGGAGGCCGTGGAGGCCAAAAAGAGGGAGAGGCTAAGGCCTCTGACTCTGACTCTTCGATGGGCACTGCCCATTCGGGGAGTGAGAGCGAGGAGGAAGCGCAGCCGGCGTCGGCTGTCGGGGCAACTGGCCCTATGCCTGCGCGTGGAGCCCGCGCGAGGGTGAGGCCGCTCACTGTGAGTGCAGCTGCCAAGGCCAGGGAGGACCTTTTGGCCCTCAAGCGTCAAGAGTTCCTCCTTGACGCCGAGGCTGAAGTTGCAAAGGTGGCAAAGAAGGCGCGTGCACTGCGGGCGCCTGCCCAAGATGGGAGGTCAGTGGAGGCCTTAACGGCCGAGTATACTAAGCTGCCGGTAACGGAGATCCGCAGCAAGGTGGACGCGGAAGTTGCTCTTGTCCGGGCGGTTGCGACGAAGTCCGGCAATCTGAAGGGGACATACGTCAAAGAGTTGAAACAGGCAGCTGCTTCTATATCTGTGGCAGTGGAAGCCCTAATAGAAAGAACGGCCACTGAGGAGTCGCGAAAGTTACAGGCGGAAAATCAGCGCATCCGTGAGGATAATGTTAGGCTGGCTTCTCAGGTAGAAGACCTCCGGCGGGAACTACGCCAAAGGGTGGATTCCAGCCCGGCGGTAGTCGCGCCAAACGAGGGGCTGGTCTTGCGGGCAGACTTGGAAAGCATTATTGCTGAGGTCGCCCGCAGGACTGTGGCTGAGGAAAGGTTGCAGTGCAGTTCTCAGTCAGCAGCTGCTGCTGTGGGTCCAGCTCCACGGGCTTCTTCTGGGCCCATGCCGGCACCCACAGTGAGCGAGTCGGGGCCCCGTCAGGTTGGGAAGAAGACCAAGAGAAGGAAGAAGAAAAAGGCAAAGCCAGTGAAAAATGCCGTGGTCGTGTCCGGTCGGCAAGGCGCTCAGCCTGTGGCTTCCGTCGCCGCCCAGCCGCCGGTAGTAAACCGGAACGAAGATGGCTGGGTTGAGGTGACCAGGAGGAAGGCCAAGAAGAAGGCGCCCTTGGTGGCTCAAGGCCGTGCTGATACAGAGCAGCAAGTTCTGCAGCGGTCCAGCGAGCGGCGGTCAAATCAACCGCCCAAATTGCGTCCCCCACGTTCGGCTGCTGTCTTGATTCAGTTGCGGCCTGAGGCAAAAGGCGCGGCGTGACCTTTAAAGAGGTCCTCTCCGATGCCAAGGGTAAGCTGCAGATGAGCGATCTTGGCATCGGAGGGTTATCCATCAGGGTAGCTAAAACTGGGGCTCGGCTCCTTGAGATCCCGGGCCTTGATCGAAACGTTAAGGCGGATGCTCTCGCTAAAAGGCTGGGTGAGATAATGAACTCTGAAGATGTTAGGGTGTCCCGGCCAATAAAATGCGCAGAGCTTCGCATCACTGGTCTAGAGGATTCCTCCACAAAGGAGGAGATACAGGCTGCTGTTGCCAGCAGTGGAGGTTGTGCTGCGGACGCAGTCCGTGTCGGCGAAATTCGGCTGGGGAGTGCCGGGAAGGGTACGACGTGGGTAAGGTGTCCAGTGGATGCTGCCAAGAAGGTTGTGGCTGGCCCGCTCGTAGTTGGTTGGGCTTTGACCAAGGCTGTTGTGCTCCCTGCGAAACCTCTGCGGTGCTTCCGATGCTTGGAAACAGGCCATGTTAGGGAGGAATGCACTGCAGAGGTTGATCGCAGTGGGCTCTGTTATAGGTGTGGCTCTGCTGGACACCAGGCTAGGGAGTGTGAGAGTGCGCCCCGGTGCGCGGTTTGTGCGGCGGCTAATAGGCCGTCGGACCATAGGGTGGGCGGTAAGGCTTGTGCTGCGTCCCGCCCTCAGCGAGGGAGGAGGAGAAGGCCTCAGGCTGCGCATGCGCAGTCGCAGGCCGTGCAGCCGCGTGCTGCCGAGCGGGAGGTAGCAGCTCCCACCAATTGATGGCTCAAAAGTGGTTGCAATGTAACCTCAACCACTGCGCCAGAGCTCAGGATCTTTTCTACCAGAGCATGGCGCAGTGGTTGATTAACTTCGCTGTGGTCACCGAACCCTACTTCATCCCTAGAGGTGACAGTTGGGTCGGTGACCATGACAGTCTAGTGGCTATTGTCTCCCGAGCCGGTTCGGCGCCATTAGAGAGAGTGGCTTGTGGCAGTGGATTCGCCTCGGCACGGGTCGGAGGCATAATTGTGATTGGGGTTTATTTCTCACCCAACCGCACTTTTGGAGAGTTCGAGGAGTTCCTTGCGGAGGTTGAGGTGATAGTGAGTCGAAGCCATCCTTGCCCCGTTCTGGTGGCTGGGGATCTCAACGCCAAATCCACGGCGTGGGGGTCCCCAGAAACCTGTAGACGGGGGCAGGCCCTCGAGGAATGGGTGGCAGCGAGTGGACTATGTGTGCTAAACCGGGGTGCGGTAGACACGTGTGTGCGGTCACAGGGGAGCTCCATTGTAGATGTAACGTTTGCGAGCCCCCCCTTGGCGCGCCGTGTCCAGGGCTGGCGGGTGGCTGGGGAAGCGGAGACATTATCGGATCATCGTTACATTCGATTTGATGTCTCCGCTTTGCCAACTACGCATGATGGTCCAAGCCGCACTTCTGTCTCGTGTGGTCCCCGTTGGCAGTTGAAGAAAATGGACAAGGAGTTGCTGCAGGAGGCTGCTGCTGTCCAGGCCTGGTTCCAAGTTCCGGAAGAGGTTGATGTCGAGGAGGAGGTGAGCTGGTTCCGGTGTGCCATGGGTAGCATTTGTGATGCTGCCATGCCCAGAGCCAGCTCACGCCCTCCTCGTCGCTGGGTGTATTGGTGGAACGGGGAGCTTACGCGGCTGCGTGCGGCTTGTGTGGCTGCCAGACGTCAGTATACTCGGCAAAGAAGGAGACGGCGTCGGAACCAGGCCTTGGAGGATGAGTTGCACGTTGCCTACCGCCAGGCTGCGGAGGCATTGAAGGTGGGAATAGCAGAGGCGAAGGCTTTGGCCAGGGAGGAGTTGCTGGAGACCCTTAATCGCGATCCATGGGGAGACCATACAAGGCAGTGAGGGACAAGCTCCGCCCGTATGCTCCCCCTGACGCAGAGTCTCCAGCCGGAGTTTCTGGTTAGGGTTGTGGCCGCCCTATTTCCTCCCCAGGAAGAATTTGAGCCTCCCGGTATGTCCACGCCTTCAACTGGAGAGGGCGAGGGGTCTTCTCGGGTCCCGGAGGTGACCAGGGATGAGCTGGGTGCGGCGATATTGAGGCTGCGCGAAAAGAACACAGCTCCTGGTCCTGATGGGATACCCGGACGGGCCATTGTTCTTGCCCTCTGCGAAGATGTGCTGGAGCAGCGAGTTCGGGGTTTGTTTAGCGCCTGTCTTGCTCGGGGCGCAGTCCCGGCCTCCTGGAAAGTCGGTAGGCTAGTCCTGCTTAAGAAGGAAGGGCGCCCGGCGGAATCCCCGTCCGCGTTTCGGCCCCTCGTGCTGCTTGACGAGTTGGTGAAGTTGTTTGAAAGAGTGGTATCTGCTCGACTCGTCAAGCATCTCGAGGAAGTCGGACCGGATCTATCTGACCATCAATTTGGTTTCCGTCGGGGGCGGTCGACGATTGACGCTGTCCTGAGAGTCAAGTCCTTGACGCAGGATGCAGTTGCCCAGGGGGAGGTTGTTCTTGGAGTGTCTTTGGACATCTCCAACGCTTTCAACACCATCCCCTGGACCTGCATCGGGGAGGCGCTCCGGTATCATGGAGTGCCTCTCTACCTGCGGCAGATTATAGGGGACTATCTCTCCGGACGGTGCATTGTCTACCCTGGCAGGGATGGATGGCAGGAGGCGAGTGTTAGTCGCGGTGTTCCACAGGGTTCGGTCCTCGGGCCGCTCCTGTGGAACATCGGGTATGATTGGGTGCTGCGTGGGGCCAACCCCCAGGGTGTCGATGTAATTTGTTATGCGGATGACACCCTGGTGACAGCTCGTGGGGCGAGTTTGGGTGACGCGGCTGCGTTGGCGACGACAGGGGTCGCTCAGGTGGTGCAGCGCATTCGTCTGCTGGGTCTGGAGGTGGCGCTTCACAAGACTGAGGTGATCTGTTTTCATGGTCCTCGGGAGCGCCCCTCCTGGCCTCAGTTTGATGGTGTGCGGAGTCCAGGTTGCCATCGAGTCGGCAATGCGCTATTTGGGCATTGTCCTCGATGGCAGATGGAACTTTGGCACTCACTTTGAGCGGCTCGTGCCGAAGTTGGTGGCTGCGGCTGGTGCGCTGTCACAGTTATTGCCCAATTTGGGCGGTCCGGAGGTGCACTGTAGAAGCCTGTACATGGGGGTCGTGAGGTCGATGGCTCTGTACGGGTCTCCCGTGTGGGCCGAGTCCCTGAATAGCCGGAATGTTGCCCTTCTGCGTAAGCCGCAGAGGGTCATGGCGATCAGGGTCATTAGAGGAGTACCGCACGGTCTCTCATGAGGCGGCGTGCGTGTTGGCCGGGTGTTTGCCCTGGGACATTGACGCGAGGGCTCTTGCGGCCCTCTATTTCTGGCGTCAGGAGGTACGTTCTCAGGACCTTCGGATGGCACCGCGGAAGGTGGATGCTTATCGCAATGAGCTGCGACAGTGCAGCGATGAGGTGTGGGCCGAAAGGTTAGAAAATCCCAGTGCGGGCAGCAGGACCATTGGGGCAATCCGCCCAGTCTTGCAACAGTGGTTGGCCAGGCAGCATGGTTCACTGTCGTTCCGCCTGACACAGATACTCTCTGGACATGGTTGTTTTGGAGGGTATCTGTGTCGGATAGCGGGCCGGGAGCCAACGGCGAGGTGTCACCACTGTGACGGTTGTCCTGATGAGGACGCCCAGCACACGCTGGAAATTTGTTCGGCGTGGGAAGAAGAGCGCTCTATTTTGCGTGCTGCCATTGGAGACGACCTCTCGCTGCCTTCTGTGGTTCGATCTATGGTCGGCAGCGAGGCGTCGTGGGCGGCTATGCAGGTCTTTGCGGAGTCAGTAATGCTCCGCAAGGAGGCGGCGGAAAGAGACCGGGAGGTGAATACCGACTTGGCCATTCGTCGCCGGCGTACGGGGCGAAGGCGCCGGGCGTTTGCCCTGCACTTTTTGCCCCCATAACGAGGGTCGGTCGGGTGGCGGAAGCGGGAATTTTCCGTTGCCCGGCAGACGACCCTCTGGGTTGAAGGCGCGTGATGTGTTCCGCGCGCCTCCCCTTTCGGACGGAGAATGTGAGCTCGGTGCAGCTCTTCCCGCAAGGGTTCGCTCCATGCCCCTCCGCGTTAGGAGGGAGTGTGGAAGGTGAACACCGTTTTGCCGCGCCGAAGTCGTGGAGGTTGTAGTTCCCACAACTTCGGCCAGTGCGGCTGAGTATGAACACCGTGTGGTTTTTTAGTGGGTTCATGCCCCACATACCTGTCCGGCCTGCCCGCGGCCGGATGGCAAGACGAGGGTCTTTTTCCACACGTACCAAAAAGGTTAGGTTAGGTTAGGTTAGGTTAGGTTGGGTTAGGTTAGGTTAGGTTAGGTTAGGTTAGGTTAGAAGTTAGGTTAGGTTAGGTTAGGTTAGGTTAGGTTAGGTTGAAGAAGTTAGGTTAGGTTAGGTTAGGTTAGGTTAGGTTAGGTTAGGTTAGGTTAGGTTAGGTTTTAGGTTAGGTTTTAGGTTTTTTAAAGCAAGTCCCCTCTGCGGTAAACTTGAGTCTTTATCCCCTCGCATGGTGGCGAAGGCCCTTGTTATCACATTTTGTTGTCTACTATTTCGTTGTATTTATGTTTACATTTTTTGTTCGTGTATTTCTTACTAATTTATCTACATTGTCTTATTTCTTATCTAAATTTTTTATAATTCAAGTTTTCTTTACTATAATGTTTTCTTCATTCGTCAAATTTAGCTTATATATATCATTTTTATATCCAGTTTTTTCACTATTTATCTATTATTCATTGATTTACTTATTGTGCTTTCTAATTTGTTTCATTTTATTTCTATTTATCTGTTTTTACTTTATTTTACTTTATTTTCTACATTCTATATCGCTTTCCTTTCTTCACTTGATCTCTTTCTTTGTTTCTCTCAAGTTACTACTTTGTGTATTTTTCTGTTTCTGCTGATCATTTGTGTGCTGAGGATTATGTATCTTTGGATAGAATTATTCGCCGATACATGATTTTGCACATGGGTTTGAGAAACTTACTTTGCTGGGTATGCCACAGCAGGCTTTTATTATTGTGCAATTAATGCCTACTGAATATTCATTATTTGCTTCAATATTACTTCTGTGGCATTCCCAGCAATACACTATTAACAATATGAGACCCTTGATCTGGCTAGGGCCTCCCACATTTGCCTGACCTGGCACACGGAGCTGAATGCGTTGTGACTGCTCACTTCTTTCTTCTCCGCGCGGCAGTTCAGGCATGACGGGTAGTTCCTGCCTGCCAGTCCGGGCATGCTGTCCTGAGGTGCTCTCTCCACAGTGGCTGCACCTTTCAACTTTTTGACTGCAAAACCTCCTTCCGTGGCCGTAGCCCAGGCACATAGAACATTGGACCAGCGGAGAATGGTCCTCTGCATGGATGTTCTGCATGTCCATGCGCACTGAGCCGGCCTCAACAACGGCCTTCCACAATTTTGGTGGCACACTTGCTACCACATGTTGTTGTAATTCATTCCTTGCCTTTTTCCTAAATTTAATTTCTATATTTCTATCTTGTTCCTCTAGGTTCCTAAAAAGTTTTTTGTTTTGCGTCAAGATTTTGTTTACAATTTCTTCATTTGAATGTTTCTTAAGTATATTTTTAAAGACCAAAAGGGGATTTTTATTTACTATTTCTTCTGCTTGCAATTCATTTGTTTTATCGATTCTTCCTTTTTAGTTTCTTCCTTTCTTCTTCCGTTTTGCAGCCAATTATCACTTTTCCATTCTTCGCCTTTCGCACCTTCTCTACCTTTATCCAGTCATCACCCCTTCACCCGCGATCTCCGTGACTTGATTCAGGATTTCCTCACCCGTGTGCATGCCATCCTTGTGCGTGACTATGACTGAATGCAGAGTCTCCTGCCTCATCGGGGGGCGTGGGAGATGCTGCTCGGAGACGACGCTGGCATAGGAGGCCTTTGCCATCGTCTCCCCCTGTTCATGCAGCATCTCCCTGAGCTCTTCAGTCAGCACTTTGGTTCGCTCAACGTGTGAGGCTGTGGCCGCAGCCTTCTCCATCAGCACCCTCTGTTCCTCCATCATTTGGTGGAGCTCCTTCATTTTCAAGCTGTGCTCCTGGAGCAGCTTGGTTTGCTCCCTCCAGGCGCACAGCAAGGGTAACTCCCTCATGAGCCGGGCTGATGGAGAAGGTACGGTCAGTCATTCCCTCCTCTCGCCACTGTCCTGCCTTTTCTCCCCCTCAATTTGTGACTGCGACTCTACCAATTCGTAGAGCCGCTTAATCGCCCAATCCAGACCCGCTTTCAGCGTGCCCTTTAGATTGCGCGATTCTTCCAAACACTCGATGGCGTAGGTTTTCCAGTACAAGGCCACCTCTAATTTGTTCTTATGCGGAGGTGGCGTGGGTGGTGTGAACTCTTCATCCTTTTTTGTTTTTAGTCGAAGGCGGGACCTTTGTTTGTGTGGCAGTGGTACTAGTACTGCTAGTACCACTGGTTTTTGGAAGAGTTTGCCCAGGTTTGTATGTCAGTTTGACAGTGCCAGTCCGCTTCATCGAAGGGTCTGGTTTTCCCACTGTCGATGTCCCTGGGCTCTCAGCGGGGGGCCACTCTCCCACGCTTCGTCTTACATTTGTTGTACTTTTTTGTACGTCTTCCGTAGTTTCCTTGGGTTTGGGACAAGGGGATCTCGTGATCATCATCTTGACTCTAGCTACCGACTAATAAATTTGTTTTTAAAATAAGATTTGTAAAAGTTGTAAAATTTATTATGATTTTGTAATTGTATTATTAATTTAACTTAAAAGGGGACCTGTTAGTCAAAATTATTATTATAATTAATTTGGTAGCGGCTTCCGTCTCCTATACCCTACAACCAGTGTATATTATAGGAGCGGAAGTCTCGTCAATTTGTCCTAATATTGTGTCGGCATGTAAAGGTGCTGACACTGTCCTTATATCTAACTTATTTCTAATTGATCCCAAGTTTCGAAAAATTTTGTATTTTTCAGAACGTCGTCTGTGAAGAAAATATATGAAAAGGCTAACTCGAAATTATTTTTTAGATTTAAATCGTCCAAAAAATTTTTTGGATCGTGCCCCGGTAGGCAACGATTACCAAGAAAGATTAATTTAGGTTTATACTCCAACAAGAGTATGTTAATGTAACTTATTTTTTTCCTTTAGTATGTCCACTAGATGGCGCCGAACGAACTTGCTACTCGCTATGGAGACGGAAAAATTATTTTACCCCTATAGCAGGAATATGGGCGGGTGGGCGGGCAATTTTTTTCAAAATTTTTGTCCCGGATTTGGACGGGAGTGGTGTCAAAAGACGCGGCTCGTCTGGGGCAGTGCAGATATACAGCAGCCGATGCTATATGCCTGGGAATTTCGGGAATTTTTTTGGAAAAAGTGGGAATTTTAGTGAAAATTGCCAAAATTTCAGCGGTCCTGCGCCGGATTTGCCCGAAATTCACAACGGGGGGTGCAGACCGAGTGCCCGCACCGTTATTCGTACTAATATGGACTGGTGTCGATACAAAAATTTGGAAAAAGGGTGATTTTTGATATGCAAAAAGCCGAAAATTAATTAATTTTTCCGGAGAAAGTATATGAAAATTTTGTAATGTTTTTTCGCAGAATGCGTTTGTTTTACGAGCCAAGCAGTCAGTAAAATTTTTGACAACACACGTCTATGGGATCAACGAAATTCCGGGTATGGCCCGCGCCTATAAGGTAAACTTTTTGCCTACCTACAGAACCAAAATATGAGATTTCCAGCCGAAACTTTCTCCGATTTCCACGGGAAAGGTGTCGTTAGATGCGGCTCGGCGAGCTACAGATGGTTAGGTGTTAAAACCGTATGCTTAATCTGAAAAAATTTTGAAAAATTTCGAAAAATGTGCAAAATTTGATGAAATTTGAGTTTAATTTAGTTATATTTCGGCGGTTTGTCGCACGAAACGTCCGAAATTTGGAATACAGGTGTGGACCAAGCGCCCGCACCGTGTTAAATGATAATCTGTATATGCGTCTATAGAAATTTTGTGAGAAAAATCGAAATTCAATAAAAAACGAAAAATCTAATTTTCCGGAAAACTATGTGGAAATTTGGAAATGTACTAATGCCAATTTGTTTGTTTCAGATGGGAGCAGGTCACCTAGAAGTTTGAGCTTCGTCCGAAGAAAATTGGAGAAATTCTATTTTTAGATTTTGTATGGGGAATAATTTTGTTGAAAAATTTGCTAAGTCCTGTGGGTTTCAAAGTTTTTGTCCCGGATTTGGACGGGAGTGGTGTCAAAAGACGCGGCTCGTCTGGGGCAGTGCAGATATACAGCAGCCGATGCTATATGCCTGGGAATTTCGGGAATTTTTTGGAAAAAGTGGGAATTTTAGTGAAAATTGCCAAAATTTCAGCGGTCCTGCGCCGGATTTGCCCGAAATTCACAACGGGGGTGCAGACCGAGTGCCCGCACCGTTATTCGTACTAATATGGACTGGTGTCGATACAAAAATTTGGAAAAAAGGGTGATTTTTGATATGCAAAAAGCCGAAAATTAATTAATTTTTTCCGGAGAAAGTATATGAAAATTTTGTAATGTTTTTTCGCAGAATGCGTTTGTTTTACGAGCCAAGCAGTCAGTAAAATTTTTGACAACACACGTCTATGGGATCAACGAAATTCGGGTATGGCCCGCGCCTATAAGGTAAACTTTTTGCCTACCTACAGAACCAAAATATGAGATTTCCAGCCGAAACTTTCTCCGATTTCCACGGGAAAGGTGTCGTTAGATGCGGCTCGGCGAGCTACAGATGGTTAGGTGTTAAAACCGTATGCTTAATCTGAAAAAATTTTTGAAAAATTTCGAAAAATGTGCAAAATTTGATGAAATTTGAGTTTAATTTAGTTATATTTCGGCGGTTTGTCGCACGAAACGTCCGAAATTTGGAATACAGGTGTGGACCAAGCGCCCGCACCGTGTTAAATGATAATCTGTATATGCGTCTATAGAAATTTTTTGAGAAAAAATCGAAATTCAATAAAAAACGAAAAATCTAATTTTCCGGAAAACTATGTGGAAATTTGGAAATGTACTAATGCCAATTTGTTTGTTTCAGATGGGAGCAGGTCACCTAGAAGTTTGAGCTTCGTCCGAAGAAAATTGGAGAAATTCTATTTTTTAGATTTTGTATGGGGAATAATTTTGTTGAAAAATTTGCTAAGTCCTGTGGGTTTCAAAATTTTTGTCCCGGATTTGGACGGGAGTGGTGTCAAAAGACGCGGCTCGTCTGGGGCAGTGCAGATATACAGCAGCCGATGCTATATGCCTGGGAATTTCGGGAATTTTTTGGAAAAAGTGGGAATTTTAGTGAAAATTGCCAAAATTTCAGCGGTCCTGCGCCGGATTTGCCCGAAATTCACAACGGGGGTGCAGACCGAGTGCCCGCACCGTTATTCGTACTAATATGGACTGGTGTCGATACAAAAATTTGGAAAAAAGGGTGATTTTTGATATGCAAAAAGCCGAAAATTAATTAATTTTTTCCGGAGAAAGTATATGAAAATTTTGTAATGTTTTTTCGCAGAATGCGTTTGTTTTACGAGCCAAGCAGTCAGTAAAATTTTTGACAACACACGTCTATGGGATCAACGAAATTCGGGTATGGCCCGTGCCTATAAGGTAAACTTTTTGCCTACCTACAGAACCAAAATATGAGATTTCCAGCCGAAACTTTCTCCGATTTCCACGGGAAAGGTGTCGTTAGATGCGGCTCGGCGAGCTACAGATGGTTAGGTGTTAAAACCGTATGCTTAATCTGAAAAAATTTTGAAAAATGTGCAAAATTTGATGAAATTTGAGTTTAATTTAGTTATATTTCGGCGGTTTGTCGCACGAAACGTCCGAAATTTGGAATACAGGTGTGGACCAAGCGCCCGCACCGTGTTAAATGATAATCTGTATATGCGTCTATAGAAATTTTTTGAGAAAAATCGAAATTCAATAAAAAACGAAAAATCTAATTTTCCGGAAAACTATGTGGAAATTTGGAAATGTACTAATGCCAATTTGTTTGTTTCAGATGGGAGCAGGTCACCTAGAAGTTTGAGCTTCGTCCGAAGAAAATTGGAGAAATTCTATTTTTAGATTTTGTATGGGGAATAATTTTGTTGAAAAATTTGCTAAGTCCTGTGGGTTTCAAAATTTTTGTCCCGGATTTGGACGGGAGTGGTGTCAAAAGACGCGGCTCGTCTGGGGCAGTGCAGATATACAGCAGCCGATGCTATATGCCTGGGAATTTCGGGAATTTTTTGGAAAAAGTGGGAATTTTAGTGAAAATTGCCAAAATTTCAGCGGTCCTGCGCCGGATTTGCCCGAAATTCACAACGGGGGTGCAGACCGAGTGCCCGCACCGTTATTCGTACTAATATGGACTGGTGTCGATACAAAAATTTGGAAAAAAGGGTGATTTTTGATATGCAAAAAGCCGAAAAGCCGAAAATTAATTAATTTTTTCCGGAGAAAGTATATGAAAATTTTGTAATGTTCTTTCGCAGAATGCGTTTGTTTTACGAGCCAAGCAGTCAGTAAAATTTTTGACAACACACGTCTATGGGATCAACGGTTAGGTTAGGTTAGGTTAGGTTAGGTTAGGTTAGGTTAGGTTAGGTTAGGTTAGGTTAGGTTAGGTTAGGTTAGGTTAGGTTAGGTTAGGTTAGGTTAGGTTAGGTTAGGTTAGGTTAGGTTAGGTTAGGTTAGGTTAGGTTAGGTTAGGTTAGGTTAGGTTAGGTTAGGTTAGGTTAGGTTAGGTTAGGTTAGGTTAGGTTAGGTTAGGTTAGGTTAGGTTAGGTTAGGTTAGGTTAGGTTAGGTTAGGTTAGGTTAGGTTAGGTTAGGTTAGGTTAGGTTAGGTTAGGTTAGGTTAGGTTAGGTTAGGTTAGGTTAGGTTAGGTTAGGTTAGGTTAGGTTAGGTTAGGTTAGGTTAGGTTAGGTTAGGTTAGGTTAGGTTGGGTTAGGTTAGGTTAGGTTAGGTTAGGTTAGGTTAGGTTAGGTTAGGTTAGGTTAGGTTAGGTTAGGTTAGGTTAGGTTAGGTTAGGTTAGGTTAGGTTAGGTTAGGTTAGGTTAGGTTAGGTTAGGTTAGGTTAGGTTAGGTTAGGTTAGGTTAGGTTAAGTTAGGTTAGGTTAGGTTAGGTTAAGTTAGGTTAGGTTAGGTTAGAGTTACAGGTTAGGTTAGGTTAGGTTAGGTTAGGTTGGGTTAGGTTAGGTTAGGTTAGGTTAGGTTAGGTTAGGTTAGGTTAGGTTAGGTTAGGTTAGGTTAGGTTAGGTTAGGTTAGGTTAGGTTAGGTTAGGTTAGGTTAGGTTAGGTTAGGTTAGGTTAGGTTAGGTTAAGTTAGGTTAGGTTAGGTTAGGTTGGGTTAGGTTAAGTTAGGTTAGGTTAGGTTAGGTTAGGTTAGGTTAGGTTAGGTTAGGTTAGGTTAGGTTAGGTTAGGTTGGGTTAGGTTAGGTTAGGTTAGGTTAGGTTAAGTTAGGTTAAGTTAGGTTAGGTTAGGTTAGGTTAGGTTAGGTTAGGTTAAGTTAGGTTAGGTTAGGTTAGGTTAGGTTAGGTTAGGTTGGTTAGGTTGGGTTAGGTTAGGTTAGGTTAGGTTAGGTTAGGTTAGGTTAGGTTAGGTTAGGTTAGGTTAGGTTAGGTTAGGTTAGGTTAGGTTAGGTTAGGTTAGGTTAGGTTAGGTTAGGTTAGGTTAGGTTAGGTTAGGTTAGGTTAGGTTAGGTTAGGTTAGGTTAGGTTAGGTTAGGTTAGGTTAGGTTAGGTTAGGTTAGGTTAGGTTGGGTTAGGTTAGGTTAGGTTAGGTTAGGTTAGGTTAGGTTAGGTTAGGTTAGGTTAGGTTAGGTTAGGTTAGGTTAGGTTAGGTTAGGTTAGGTTAGGTTAGGTTAGGTTAGGTTAGGTTAGGTTAGGTTAGGTTAGGTTAGGTTAGGTTAGGTTAGGTTAGGTTAGGTTAGGTTAGGTTAGGTTAGGTTAGGTTAGGTTAGGTTAGGTTAGGTTAGGTTAGGTTAGGTTAGGTTAGGTTAGGTTAGGTTAGGTTAGGTTAGGTTAGGTTAGGTTAGGTTAGGTTAGGTTGGGTTAGGTTAGGTTAGGTTAGGTTAGGTTAGGTTAGGTTAGGTTAGGT